>LOEQ01003370.1:9226-21643 GCA_001685075.1 Bramus lutescens
TAGAAGAGCCCGAGTGTTGCGTCTTTCTTGCTGGTCGAGGTGGACGTGACAAGTCACTGTTCAGTTCTGTGGCATATTTGGAAAGACTTCTGATTTGGTTTCTATAGTTCAGATTAGTCATAAAGAAGCAGCAACAGGAAAGAGTAAGATTTCATACCTGTCTCTCCAGGCTTTCTTTGAGTCCTGCCGCGCCTGCCTAGAGTAGCCTTTCCTCCTACCTTACCTGCATTCCCTGGAGTTCCTGCCCTTCAGGCTGACCCAGGGTCCCCTTAGCTCTTTCCAAAAAACCCTTTCGTCCTTTTCTCTTAGCACATATTCATCCCTTTGTGTCAACTACCAACCAACAAATTTATTCTCTGCCAGGACCCTGCAACCAACACACTTGCCTAAGATTACAAAAGCCTCAATCAAACAATAAATAAATAAAAAGTAATATCCTGCGATAACTCTAATCAAGCAAATAAAAGACTTGAATAAGAAAAAATTTAAGACATTGAAGAAAGAAACTGAAAAAGACCCCAGAAGATGGAAAGATCGCGCGTGTTCATATACCCATAGAATTAATATAGTCAAAATGGTCATCGTACCGAAAGCAACCTACAGATTCAATGTAATCCCCAACATTCATAAATAAAATTAATAAACATTAAGAAATAAAATTCCATTATAATTCTTCACAAATATTGAGAAAACAGTCTTTAACTTCGTATGGAAACACAAAAGACCCAGGAGAGCTAAAACAATTCTGAATAATAAAGGAGCTTCTGGAGGTATCACCATCCCAGACTTTTGTACGACAGAGCTATATTAATAAAAACAGGATGGCATTGGCATAAAAATAGACACAATAATCAACTGAATCAAGCTGAAGACCCAGACATAAATCTACACACTTATGGACACCCAATTTTTGACAAAGAAGCCAAAAATACACTGGAGAAAAAACAGGATTATCCACAAGAGGTGCTGTTCAAACTGGATAATTGCATGTAGAAGAATGAAAATTGTTCCATCTCTATCACCCTCCAGAAAAAAACAACTCTAAATTGAGCAACAGATACCCTAAATCTGATAGAAAAGAAAGTGAAAAGTAAGCTTGAACTCACTGGCACAGAAAGGACTTTCTGAACAGGATCCTGGCAGCACAGAACATCAATACCACAGTCACTAACAATTAATAAATGTGACCTCGTAAAGCTAAGAAGCTTCTTTATGGCAAAGGACACCATCTTTCCATCAAAGCAGCAATCTACAGAATGGGAAAAGTTGTTATCAATTATACATCTGATAGGAGGTTAGTATCTAGACTATAAAAAGAGCTAAAAAAACTTGACCAAGTTATTCAAGAAAATAAATAACCCAGTTAAAAATGGGGCATAGAAGTAAGCAGAGTTTTTGTTTGTTTGCTTTTTCGTTGTTGTTTTTTTGTTTTGTTTTTCAAGACACGGTTTCTCTATGTAGCTTTGGAGTCCATCTTGGTACTCATTCTCTCTCAGTCTGTAGACTAGGCTGGCCTCAAACTCATAGAGATTCACTGACTTTTGTCTACTGAGTGCTGGAATTAAAGGTGTTTGTCACCACCATCCGGCACAGAGAGTTCTTAAAAGATAAAAAACAAAAGGCTATGAAACACTTAATGAAATGTTCAACATCTTTAGCCATCTGGGTAATGCAAATTAAAACTCCTTTGAGATTTCATCTTAGCCCAAGATCAAGATCAATAAAACAAATGGCCAAGATTAATAAAACAAATGGCAGCTCATACTGATGAGGATGTGGGATAAGGGGAACACTCATTTATTGCTGGTGAGAGTACAAACTTGTACAGCCACTGTGGAAATCAGTGTCATAGTTCCTCCAGAATCTGAGAATATATCTGCCTCAATAGCCAGCTATACCATGTTCGGGCACATCCACGAAGGACTCTGTGTCCTATTACAGAGGCACTTGCTTAACCAAGCTCATTGCTGACTTTTCCTAATAGCCAAAAATCAGAAACAGCCTAGATGTCCATCAGCTGATGAATGGATAATGAAAACATGGTGCATTTGCAGAATGGAATATTATTCAGCTGTTAGGAAAACTAGTTTCTGAAATTTTCATTTAAAAGGCTGGAACTAGGACAAAAGTATCCTGAGTGAAGTAATCTAGACCCCAAATGACAAATACTCTGTTTTCTCTTTTATGTATATGTTAGCTTTTAAGCTTTCAAAACATATGCTTTAATCCAAATAACCATAGAGATTAGGTACCTAATATGGGACCAGAGGGGAGGAAAGAATCTCCTAAGGAAGGTAAAATAAAATAAGTGGTATGGAGAGACAAGCAGAATCTAGAATAGGAAGATTAAATAAGAAAGAGGATGGGGGTATGGGATAAACAAAGGAATATTGGGAAGGGAAACTAATACTAAAGGCCATTTAAAATATTATATGGAAACCTACTACTGTAGAAGCTTCCTAAAATACATACATATATGAAATAAAGCTAAGTGGGATAATAGTAGGGGAGCCAATTTCCCAGCTGGATATCTTATGCCATCATGGAAACCACCAGCAATAGGAATTAGTTACATCTAGTTGAGTCATTGGGCAAAGGGGCCCCACAGGAATCCCCAAATATAAAGTGCCATTGCTAACGTTGTTGTTTGATCTCCACAACCTGGTTGTAAGGCCTTATTGCTGAAGACAACACTTACTTATGTCATCAAAAGTGCAGATGTCAAACAGGTGCCTAAGCAGAAGTTTCAGTCCTAGTGACTAACATTCATGGTACTAAAAAGTGGAGAAAGGAGAAAGGTACACTTATGTCACCCAGCTACAAACCTGTGACCAGCAACAGTGACCTGGCTGTAAGATACACTGGTGCAATACTGGCATAGAGGGGAGCAGGTGGAAAGATTATAACAGCCAGAGGTGATGGTTGACTCCAAGCAAAAAGTGTCTTCCAGGCACAACAGGACCAATGCACATATGAACTTACAGCTACTGTGACAGCTACTGGTCCTGCACAGGTTTGGGTCAGAAGGGGTCCCAGCACTGAGACTTTAGGTAGACATGGGGTCCAGTGCCTAACCAGGAAGCTATCTCCAGTTGCTGTCTGCGCTGGAAAAGGGAAGGTCAATTTTTTCCAATAAAGTCTCATTGGGTGTGTCAACCATACTTTAGGGCATGCCCATGACCAGAAGTCACTGGCCAGCACAAACTAACTTAATAATAAATATTTTTGTAGACTTTTTTTTTATTTTACTTTGCTTTTTTTTGTCCTTTGCTTGTTTGGTTTGATTTTCATTTTTGTGTGTAGGGCCTGTGTATGTGATGTGTGTGTGTGTGCGTGTGTATATGTGTATTTCTTGGTTTTGTTTTTGTTTCTTTGTTGTTGTTGTTTGAGAGAAAACAAAAAAACATAAAGATAGGGAGGACAGAAGGATCTGAGGGGCTGGGGAAAACCATGTTCAAAACATATTGTATGAAAAATTCTTTTTTCAATAAAATTAATTAATACCAATAAATGAGTCAAATGGCACTAGATAACTCATAAATAGAGCCTGTCAGAAACTCAAAGCAAACTCATAAACGATGAAGCACTATATTGACAGGGAGCTAGGGGTTAGGTCTTAAAATGTCCAATTAATCTTTACTTCTACCACAAATACAAATTAAACAAAATATACGAATCCAAGGAGAATGCTCAGTTCTGGTGAGTGTATGCAGGTATGCGATATTCTGATTTTCAGTTTTGGTGAGTGTATGCAGGTATGTGGTATTCTGGTTCTCAGTTCTGATGAATGAATGTGTGCAGGTATGCAGTAGCCTGCTGTGTGCAGGCTGCTTTGGCAAGAACTGAAAACCCACAAGGACGGCAGGAAGGAAAGATGAGACATAAACAGAAAGAGAGCACAGAGAATCTAGTCTTTCAAAACAACAGCTCTAGACTTTGTTTAAATGACCCTTTGAACTTAATTCTTTCAACTACTTATTGTAGTTATTTCAGATCAACCATCTAAGTATAAACCAACGGCTAAACTTCTATAATTTATTAATGAGTTGGGATACAAGTGGGAAGTTCCAATATGACTGTGGCCTGAATCTTTGCCGAAACTGCAGTCTAGGGAATAGTGAGAGTTTACAATGAATGGTACTGTTTACAAGAACGAAGGAAGTGAGCAAAAGTCAAAGGAAACACGATTTCATATCCTTAAAACTCAGCTGATTTAGCTGAGGTGGAAATCTCAGAGACAGTCCTTTCAGCGGTGGTGAAAAACAATCATGGGTACTGTAATGAAAGGTTGAAGCATTCAGTGCGAGGATAGGCCTGGAGAATGCTTCTGTTGTAAGAGCTTCCTGTTTGTCCAGAGGCCCAAAATTCAGTTTCCAGTACCCATCTGTCCATCTCCAAGAGGTCTGACACCCTCTCTGGCCTCTGAGGATGCTCACATACACATGGGATTCGCCACCCCCAGGCCTGAAATAGAAAATATATCTGAAAGGCCGGGCGGTGGGTACACGCCTTTAATCCCAGCACTAGGGAAGCACAGGCAGGCAGATCTGTGTGAGTTCGAGGCCAGCCTGGTCTTCAAGAGCTAGTTCCAGGACAGACTCCCAAGCTACAGAGAAACCCTATCTCAAAAACCAAAAAAAGAAATATATGATTTAAAAAAAGCGATAAGGAATCACTAGTTACTTATCATTATCTGTTTGAACAACATGAAAAAGGCTTCCATTGGAGAAAAAGAAAAAAGAAAAAGGCTTCCTTCATTTTGAAAGGAAATTCAGAATACTGATATGACTTAAAATAAAACTGTTTAATTATAGTTACTTTATTTGTATGGGTGTTTTGCCTATATGTATGTCATCGCACCATGTGCACCCTTGGTGCCTTTGGAGGCCAAAAGACGTCTTTTTAGATCCGCTGGAATTAGAGTTATAGACAAATCTGAGAGCCCCATGTGTGTGCCGGAAATCAAACCTGGGTCCTTTGGAAAAGCAACTAAGGCTGTTTAAATACATTAATGAAACTCAGCTCATTCATATTTACTCCTCATAACAATGTGCCAACTCTTCAGTCTCTGCAGAACCACAGATACTTCAATGCCCTGCTCCGTCTGCTGCTTACCACACCCGCCAGGCACACCACATGTTCTGGTTAGAGTCCTAGTTAAAGGAGTTGGGATCTGTGCTTGTGGGACTCCAATAAGTGCAGATCTTGGTAGTAAAATGTATGAGAACATGAGTTAACTAGGTTTCCTATGATGTTTAATGGTCTGTATTGCAGAAGGAAGCTCAGTGCATTTGGGTTTGGTTGGTTGGTTGGGTTTTTTTTTTTTTCCCAAGTGGTTCTTTCAAGATAACATGCAAAAATTTCAGGCAGGTCATTAGGTGGAATCTCAAGTGTAAAAATGAGTAAGTGATGATCCTGTGTGTGAGCACTCAATATAAAATGATTCTTCTTCTTACATCATCATTGTACCTCTTAGTCATTTTTCTGAGGCTACAAAATCAATAACAAAAGCTTCACATGTCCACCTAACATGCCATGTGAATTGTGCTTTGCATCTTGTTTTTAATAACTCTTTATGTCTTCCTGCTCTGCATTTAAAAGACCTGTAGTATCAAATATGAGGGAAAGGAATCAATTGATTATAGCTCTCAATAAATTGGTAAATATTTTACCTTTAAATTTTTATATGACTCAAGGTATAGGTCCATGATAGCATGCTTGTCTGATATTTGTAAGATTCTTAGTTTGATTTTCAGCACCAAAGGCATTAATAAACCCAATATGAAAATCAACTGCAAACAGGTGATCTGATCTCTCTATAGTGCAGAACAATGTTCACAAAAGAAGTCAGGGTGAAATTATATATTTTATCACATATTTGTAGCCAACACTCTCCTGTGTAGGACAGCTCAATAACCTTGTTATAGGGGCATTTCTAGGCTCTGGCTTTTAAGAAATGATGCTTAAGGAAGGCATGTGATAAAGGACTATTCAGACATAATGGTGCCAGTGCTTCATGTTAGGTGCAGAAACACAGTCCTGAATAAATAGTGCTCCAGCTAATTTTATCAACACTGCTTATTGCAAATCACATAACGCTTAGGAAGTGTGTGCTATTTCTGTGTATTTATGCCCATTATTATCATGTAGTATTATCTCTTATGCTATTTATGTGCACTTTATGAACACTGTTTATTACAAATCATAGCACACTTAGGAACTGTGCACTATTCCCTTTCTTGGAAATGAACCACAAAATGAAACATGAGGGATCTGAAAACAAGTGAAAAAGGTCAAACAGCTTGCTCAAGCTACTGAGCTTGTTTTAATCTGGGCACACTGAACTTCAAAATCTACACCACCACCACCCGATTAGCATCCATTCTACATTCCTATGCATTATAATTTTTCTCAGCATCAGCAGTCTTCTCTTGACTTGTGTTAAGTAATTTTCCCTTTTCCATTGAGAGAGGTGATATGTCTGAGCCATTCTGTTTCATTGATTCTCTATCTAGGCCTTTTTGGTTTTTTGTTCTTTGTTTTTAATTAAACTATACCTTTTGTTTATTTGTTCGTTTGCTTGTTTGTTTTTCAAGACAGGGTTTCTTCATGTAGCCCTGGCTCTCCTGGGACTTGACATGCTCTGTAAACTAGGCCAGACTTCAACTCACTGAGATCCGCCTGCCTCCTGAGTGCTGGAATTAAAGTTGTGTACTTGACCACCTGGCTACACTATTACTTTTAAATTAATAAAATCAATTATTTTCTTCTGTAACAAGGTAACTTTCTTGGCCCTGCTAAATCTAAGATGAGAGAAATACGATACAACCATTCTAATAAATACAAGAAAAAATTAGCAATATCCTAAAAATGGACATGGATCCCATGCGAGGGTATCACAGGACACAAGGTAGGTAATAAAGTTCCCAGGAGTCTTTGTGTTCTGTACCTCCGTACATATAACAGTCAATAAAATTTAGGACTTTATTTTTTCTCTCTTCCTATTGAGCATTAAGAAGCGGTTGCTTTTATGGTTAAATGGCATTTGTCAGATTGCAAAGGCTCCATCGTTAACCTGAACATTTACTCTGCACGGTTTATGAGGGCAACTGCTCATAATAACAGGGCCAGACTGGATAGGTTAGTGTGTTTGCTGCCAACACGAGCAGTTCCTTCTCATGAAGAGAAATCTGAAGTCTTTTAACATCAGTTCATACACAAAGTGTTTTCACACTTAAACTAGAGGAGATTGGGATAACATGAGATTTTTTTTTAAAGCTATCTGTTTATAGTGACTTAATATGTGCTGCATTAGTAAAGCAAACTACACACACTCCAGTAACAAGGAAACGTGTGGACACATGGTCCACCCAAAGCACTTCTCTTTTAGGAGTAGTGTTTCCTCTTCCCCAATAAAAGCTTTCTTTACCAACAGATTCTGTTAGCTGTGTGGAGAATTTCCAGGCTGTCACCTTCCTGTCTGAGATTTGTCCTGACTTTTTAATTTTAATTCTTTGACTGTCAGAGAACATGAACCTGATCCAGACCCCTAGACTGTAACATAGATAAGAGACTGTTTTGCAAGTACGCGTGAGTCTTCAGACTTTGTTGGAGGGACTAGTATCATACACAGTTTTCTAATTAGCATGTATTAAAAGCCTGATGTGTTGACATTGCCATCTTGTAATGTTTTCTTATTACATAACCAGAACACATACTTTTTCATAACTGTACTGTGATGTACCCAAAAGTGCTTATACAACCAGATGGTGATTAGATCAGTATCCCACATGGGAAGCTAGGTTTTGAATCATAGTTCAGCAATCTACTAAAATGAGTTGTGCAACCTAAGCTACCTGATTTCTTTGCCTAACACCACTACTTTTGTTTCTCAGAGTACCTGGGGACAGGCTTTATAGGAGTTGGCTTTTGTTGAGGGGCTTCATTCAGCCAATAACCTTTCAGATAGCCGATCATTAGAGAGTGGTCTGAGGTAATATAAGCACAGAGCCAGGAAGAGGCTCTCCCTTTTTATCTCTCCCTGGGTTGGTGGTCAGAGTTAGGTTCGCAGTTCCCAGCACCCACAGAGCAGAAGAGAAATGCGGTGGCTTTTCTGTTGTGAGTGTTCCCCAATAAACATGTTCTCCTCACGTGCTCTTGTGGGCCTCCTCAACTATGCCTACAGGCTTTGAGAAACGGTTACAGTTGACAACCGCTTGATGGTGGTTTAATTGATATTTTTTCTCTGGCTTCCTCATGAATATGGTTGACAGATAAGTAAGTCAAGACAGAAATTGTACCTATCTCCAAGGACATTATCTGTCCCGATCCATAAAGCTTGTTTAAAATTGTATATTACTTCTAGGACTCCAGAGAGATCTCTGGAGCTAGTCAAGAGCTTACCTTAGAAGCACAGAGTCTCAGTTTCATACCCAAGCACCCACCTTCAAATAAATTATTATAGTGCACCTTTCTGATACCAGCACAGGTAGACAGAGACACAGGCAGAAACATGGTGTCTAGTGGCTGGCCAAGCTAGTCTATTTGATGATTTCCAGCCAATGAGAGATACTCTGTCTCCAAAGGAAAATGAGAGAACTACCCTGAAAGTTGTCCTGTGGCCTCTATGTGCACACATATACATGTGCACTCGCACACATGTACATATACAAATTTGCATACATACTCTCCTACACCCCATAAACTGGATATAACTGGATATACATAGAGGTGCAATTTTTCTAAAACACCATTTCAAGCCAACTGGGTGCTGTTCCTGAGTGTAGGATGTCTTCATGAGCACAGCAGGAATTCTTTCAATCACTGAGTATCGAGCGACTACCTAGCAGACCCTTGGCCACTTCACAAAAGCCAAATCATTTCGTCCTCAGAGGTGCGCTGTGAAGGAGATGGCATTATCACCATCTTACAGCTTAATAGAATGACACTCACAGAGAGATTTCAGCAGCTGCAAAGTGGCTAACTCTCCATGAGCTAGGTCTGCCTGGCTGCTCTGAGTAAACCACTGGTCTCTCCACATCTGTACACTCTCCCTAGGACCATAAGGATCTCTATTAGAAACAACTGGTCATAATCTGTAGATTCTTAAGTTTAAAAACCTAATCATTATGAGTATGGTGTTCACCAATGCAGCCTAAAATACCAAGAACACAGTATTCGAGGATAAGAACTTTAAGTGCACACAATTTACTAAGATCTAGACTGTTCTTAAACAAACAACCTATTCATTAATTAAAATATAATTATTACAACCTTAAAATTTATGCAGTTTGTGTTTTGAGATATGTTAAAATAAGTGATTAATGCACTTAACTTTAATTTCTCCAGTTAAGTACTTTGCTGGAAAACTCTGCTAAATAGAATTGACTTAAAACTCTATCCAGTAAGACAAAGGAGTAGTCTCTCTGTGTGTGTGTTTATGTGTGTGAGAATGCATATGTGTGTATGAATGCATATATATATGTGCGTGAATGTATATTGTGTGTGTATATGTGTGTGTATGTGTGCATGTGTGTGGATACATGTGTGTGAATGCATGTATATGTGTGTGAATGCATGTATGTGTGCAGAATGTATGTGTGTGTTTTGTGTACGAATATGTGTGAAAGTACATGTGTGTGGTCTTGTGTGGAGGTCAGAGGTCAGTCTTATGTATTCCTCCACTGAGCTACACCTTACTATTTTTGAGATGGAATCTGTCATTGGCCTGGAGCTCAGCAAGTAAGCTAGGCTAAACAGCCAGGAGCACTAGGGACCCACCTACATCTTCTTCCTGGCTCTGAGATTAGCTTTTTTTTTTTTCTAACTTGGGTTCTGTGGATTAAACTTAGGCATTTATGCCTGGATGGTATTTTACTGGATTTAGCAATGTTCCCGGTCGCCATAGTTTTCATGTCCTAAATAGGAAGTGGGGGATGCTGGGATGTTGGTATTCAAACCAAAAAACAAGGCAACACTGCAATTAGTTATAGGAGAGCAAAGTCAAAGCTAGAACAAGCAAACTGTAACTCTTAAGTGAACATAATTAAGTAACTCCTCATGCTACAGCCAAGTTTGTATAACAACTTGAGAGGTACCCAGCACTACGCCCCTGTGGAAGACTCCTTAGTAATTTGCTCTGGGCAGCTTTTCATATTGCCCTCAGCATCATAGCTACAAAGATCTTTTCAGGGACCCGGGGCCCTCTTCGTTTGCTCTTCTGGAGGGAGACAATGTTTTCTAGCATAATTGGGAGTTGAAACTCGCTACATGATATGCAGTGATGGAAGCCATGGGAGAAAATGTCAGATTATGTCCACAGACAATAAACCTTGTTTATTTTTCTACTGCATTCATAGCCTGTAGTAATTGATAAACACTGTTTTACCACACTGTCAACATTCTTCGTGGTTTCTACCTGTCACTCTAGGTCTCTGGAAACTCAGTACACAAACACGCCTCTTTACAAAGTGCAGTGGAAGACAGGACTGAGAAAACCACCAGACTGTACCCAAGGGACATATTTTGGCTTCTCCACTCCTGTGGCCCTAAACTAACTGAAACCCATGCTTGAAGATAAACATCTTCTGACTTGGTTGGGCCACAAGATAAGCTGGAAGGACGCAGAGAAACAGGAAGAGTGACAGTGTTGAGGGCCAGCCCTTGTTTGTCCCCAGTCTAAGTTACTGTTTTCACGTGTGAGTATGTGAGAAAAGAGAACTGGAAGCGTGGACATTTTCAGTCATCAATGAAGCAGAAATTAGATGATATGCCACACTCTTATGGGATTCTGGGATTCTATATAAACCGGTATGTATCAATTAATCTAAAATACTTAAGTATTTTTTCCAAGATCTTTGCTTTGGACACCTTTATGACTTTTTAGCCCTATGCAAGAAGAAATTGTCTAAACCCTTTAGGTTGCACCAAATAAGCATCATGCTTCCTATTTCAATGGATTGAGCTACTCCACCCTCTTCCCAGCTTCTTTAATTACTCATTGGCCACTGAGAACATATGCAGCCATAGGTATCTTAACTCACGTCAGGGAAAGAAGAAGGTAACTGAGAGAAAACGATGGAGGTGAGTCAAACAAGGGGAATGACTATGGTCTGTCAGGGGCCTGCCCCTGGCTGAGAGGGTAGCTCAGCCTTGCTCTGTCAAATTCTAGCTTGCAGAGAACAAAGAAGTGTAGGAGTGAAGAAAAGAATATGTGGGTTTCACATTTAAAATTTCTGTTATCCAAATGCTCTCATTCTTGATAAAATCTCTAATTGGTAGCGTTCTTATTCATGAAACTTTTTTTGCCCGGGCTGATAAAATAACTGACCCCAACCCTACGTACGTCTCTTGAGTCCTTGCAGGGACTGAAGGTACTAGTTGCCCGTTCCAAAATGGCAAGAAACAGACATTTCACACACACACACACACACACACACACACACACACACACACACANNNACACACACACACACACACACACACACACACACACACACATACACACACACAGTCCTTCCATTGTATTGCTATTTACTAACCTACAACGAGGTACGTGATTGAAGAGGGCTGGGAGAGGAAGCCACTGGCTATGGGATTGAAGAACGTTTGCCTATGCCTAACTTATACACCTTATCACCCACCTCAAAATATTAGACATGAGATATGGTTACTTAGAAAAGGGGCGGGGAAACAGGTTGGTTCTCTTTGTGCGTAGCAGACCACAGCCTATACTCTACCTCCGCCAACCACCACAGCCGCAGGCTCACAGGTGCCAATGCAGTGCAGGAGGGAACCGAGGCGAATGTTGGAGTTGAGGAAGGCCACCACACAGCCCAGCTTAGCCAGGCCAAACCACACGTGAATGAAGTCGGGCTCGTTGCTCATCAACAGAGCCACAACATCCCCCCTTTTCAGCGACGAGTGGTTCAGGAAGGCATGGGCGACTCTGTTGCTCCTCTTGTCTACATCCTCGTAGGTGTAAACGTCTCCTTCATAAATAATGAAGGCTTTTTGGGGTTGCCTCCTGGCGTGGCTCAGGAACTTATCCAGCACGGTGACCAGCTCCCCTCTCACTTTGTATATCGTCATCTGAATTCCATAGTGCACCACCTTCAGCAGGAACCACAAGTCGTCCCAGAAGTACGGGAACAGAAGTTTCTGCACCAAGTGCAGGAAGAGCAATCCAGCCCCAAATCCTGTGAGCCAAGGCAGAAGCATGACTGTCCTGGCCACCAGCTGACCCAATGGGTCCTATTTAGTGTCTTTCTTTTCCAAAGGCTTCACCTCCTTTACCCTGGAGACCCTTGTCCTCAAAGCTCAGGGCAGGAACTTGCCGTTCTGGCTCAGGCTTTCTGTGTGTAGCCTGTGAAAGAAATCACCCAAAGGCTACTGAAAGCTGCTGATAAGGCTTGGGAC
>LOEQ01003370.1:35351-48399 GCA_001685075.1 Bramus lutescens
TTTACTATGTTCTCACAACCTGTTTGACTTTCATGAAGATCTAAACTCTGGAAGATTTTGTAGAAAAGTCATGCTTGATAACAACAACTGAGATAAAGATAAAGACCCTTCTGGTGTAGCAGGGCACCCCTGCAATCCTGGTACTTGAGAAGCTAAGGCAAGGAGGTCATGAGTTCAAGGTCAGCCTAGGCTCCATAGCAAGTCCAAGGCCAGCCTGTGCTATAAAGTGAGACTGTATCTTGGAAGGGGGTGGGTAGTTTCTTTTAATAAATGTACGGACAGAGAAAGATTTAAGGCATTCTCAACCCTAGTAGAACAGGCCTCAAGATGGCTTCGAAGTCAGTTTCTTAATTCTCTTGTTAATAAGACTGAGAGCCCACAATTAGGAGTCCTGATTGGATCTAATTTGTTCTTTCCTTCCTGGGTTTTCTTTGAAGAGGAACTCCAGCTGCTTGACTTTCTGATTAGAAAATGCTTTAGCTGCATTTTGTATGTTCTGAAATTTTATCTTTTGAAGTTCATTATAATTCAACATATTTTAAAACCCCTTGTTGATTCTATCTTTGACCCCTGACTTAATTATAAAGGTGTTGTTAGTTCCTACAAATGTGAAGAGTTTCCATGTTATCTTCTTATTAATATCTAACTTAATTCTACTGTGGCCAAAATACAAACACTTTGTAATTGGAATTTTTAAAAAGTTATCAAGGTTCTTTTGTGACCCAAACAATGTTCCACAAATGTTCCAAAGGCATTTGAATGCATTAGTCTTCTTCTCTGGGTGGGTGGGAGTTATAGAAACCTCAGTCAGGTTAATATGCCTGAGAGTGTCATTAAAGCCAGTTTAATTGCCCTACAAAAAATTACGTAATAATATGTTATACTCTATATCTTTTATTGAGGGAGAGATGCTGGGATCTTTAACTACAGCTATGTAGTTCCATCCCTTTTTGCTTCATGTGCTTTAACCCTTTAGGTTCCCAAGTATTAACAACTGCTAATATCTCCTTGATGAATAGATACCCTTACCATTAAAAACTAAACTTCATATGGTTTCCTATTAGGTCTGTTACCTTGTCTGATAGTAGCAATATTTACAGCCTATGTTTCTGGTTATGTTCTGTGTGCTCTTTGCTTTCTTGAACACATGGAGCACAATTGTATGTCTTTGCTAGCTTTGGTATCACCTTCATGGATAGTGTCTATAATAATCTCAGTTGACTGATTTACTGCCTCAAATGGTGCATACTGTTCTTTTCATAAATTTGTGAAGGTCTTAGGAAGTGTCAGACACAGGTTTAATTGATATACTTATTCCGTCTTAAGCAGAAGCAGCAGCTTCTAGTGGATGACCTCCTCCTGATAGGGAAGTAGATGCAGCTGTATCCTTTCTGTGCAAAGCCACGTAGACTGCTGTCAGGATGTACAGCCGTGCTGATCTCCAGCCGTGACCTTGATCCAGCAAGGCCTTGATCTAAAGAAAGATAACACTGTGTTATAGACAAATCCCAAACTCTGCTTTGAGGGAATCAAGGATTTGACAAGAACCAAACAGTGAAAAGCTTACTGAGTTTAAATGATAGTACCTTCCTGATAACCTACGCTGAGCTCTATTCTTTTGCAATGTGATTGGTTAATGTATGCCGTAAATTTTATTATTAATATACAATATGAATATACATTGCTGACTTGCACAGAAAACTCAGCAGTCTTACTAGAGGAAACAATGCCTAAACTGAGTTTCTTTGGGTTTTTCACTCTGTTTTTGGTCAATAGGTATGGTGTCGGCCCAGGCATGGAACAATCCCCTGGTCCTCTGTGGTGTGGCATAGGGAGGTGGCCTTGGTGATCTTTACCTCAGCAGCAGCTCTTGCTGACATTGACTGAGGTAACGCATAAGTAAAGAAGAATGCCTTGAGCCACATGATAAGCTGTTAGTCCATATTATCTATTCTTGCTTTCTTTTCTACCAGATACCAGGATTTATTCTGGCCAATTTGAAATGAGGGTTGTGACACTTGGTTCAGGACTCACAGATAAAGAGAAGCAGATACAAAGAGGCTGGCCAGCCGTAGTTACACAAGTAATTAGTTACCAGAAGCAATTTATGAAGTTTCTTTTTAAAAGTCTTCTTGAAACAATTTTCAATTTTCTTTAAAAAAAGACAAAAAAACCCCCCAAAAAACTAAAAAAGCCTGGATCCCAGAGCTACAATTTCTAACTAAGAAAGCTCTTGGGAATTTCTGATTAAAGAAAACATTTTTAGCCTTTGTGCTGTGTTTGCTAAACTTTCAAATTTGCTGTTATTGTTAGAGAAAGAGTGTTACAGTTGACCTGGAACCTCTGCTCTCTCCCATCTGGCTCCCAAATTATGGGACGATAAGCATATGCTACCATGCATGACTTCAATTATTTTTCTTGTGGCTTTGACCAGAGATTAAAACGATCTCCTCTAAACTTAATAAAAATTGTTTTTTTTTCTTTCTGGTTCTCAACTTCTGGGTGCTAACTTTAATAACTGACTCATGAATAAGGACTTTCGAAAACCTAAGACGTCATTGGTAAAGCAATCAACAAACCATGCTGTGTCTTCACAATGTACCTCCACAGTTCAAAAGCAAGCTTGAGTGATCTGGCTGTGCTGGACAGATTTATGCTGACTTGACACAAGCTAGGATCATTTGGGGATAGAGAAGGTCAACTGAGAAAGTGCCCTATCAGACTGGCCTCTGGGCAAATCTGTCTTACAGTTCTTGATTGATGATTACTGGGGAAGAGAGGGCCCAGCTCACTGTTGGCAGTGCCACCTCTGAGTTAGTGATCTTGGCTGCTTTGAGAAAGCCGACTGAGCAATGAGCAAACCATGGGGAGTAAGCCAGGGAACAGCACCCTTCAGGGCCTCTGCCTCAGCTCCTGCTTCTAGGCTCTTACCTTAAGTTCCTGCCCTGACTGCCCTGGATGAAGGACTGCAAGCTGTTGGATGAAATCAACCTTTTCTCCTACCTTCTTTAGATCATGGTGTTTATTACAGCAACAGAAACACTAACAAAGACATTGGTCTTGACCTATTCAAGTCTAAAACCAAAGGCAATGCCTATTAATTTTTAATTGATATTGTGCAAAATCCCCACTATATAAGAACCATATCTGTAATCTATACTTGTTTCTTGTGATCACAATGAAGCTGGGGAAACAAAACACAAAGCAAAACAAAACAGACAACAGTCTTAAAGAAGTTTATCAGGCCTAGCAAGCAGTATTCCTGCTCTGGACAAAATTAAGGTCACAGAGGTTAGATTCAATAACCTGGGTTAAATCCCCAGAGTGTACATGTTGGAAGGAGATAATTGACCCCTACAAACTATTCTCTGACTTAGATATGCATGTCAACACACACACTTTTTAAAAGTTTCTAAATTTCTGTTTTATTGTTTTCAATTTAATTTGTGATGTGATGTGTGTGTTATTTGTGCCTATATTTGGGTGTGTGTCTGTGCAAATATAGAGAAATTAAAGAAGGGTGTTGGACGCTCATATTCATTGTCTTGGCAAAGGGTTTTTCAATGAACCTGAGGCCAGCTGACAACTATCAAACCCCAGAGACCCTCCTGTGAGCCCACTGTACTGAGTTACAAGTCTGTAACCCAACTTTTATGTGGTTCCTGGAATTCTAATGAACGTCCTCACAGTTGTAACAGGAATGGCTAACAACCATGAAATCATCCTCCTTGTCCAATCTTATTTATAAGTGGAAATTTACAGGGTCAATGTTGATAAATACCAGTTTTTCAAAGATTTTTAAGATCAAGATTGATGTTTTGGTTTTAAAATAAAATTTACCTTAATTATATCTACATTCGTGCCACTTAAACTAAAATCGTTAAAACGTTTTTGGTCTTTTTTCTTATTTAATTTGTCTCATGTTTATTTCATCAAATGTTTCACAAGTATTTATTTGTTGGAGACATTTGTCCCCACTTGGCTTCCTATTAGGTACAAGAAGTCACGACAGTTACACATGTGTGTTAATTCAGTGCAGATTTGGAAAACTGGCAATATTCTGGGTGAGGGTGAGTTTGTAGTATGCCTGAATTGAATTTATGTTTGGTCTGAATTGTCTCATGCAATGCTGATGCTTGAAATGTAAAAACATAAAATTGCAAAGATGAAGTCAAAGAGCAGCTCAGAGCTGCATCTTTTGGGTTGAAATCCTCCTTATTCCCATCCTATTCATCGTGAATGATGGAAGGGTAATGGCACCCTCTGTGTAATTCAACCTGGAAAATTAATACTGTGCATCTATCTTTTGATTAGAAAGAATAAAGCCAGATATAATTTTTTTGTTTTGCTGGCATATATGGTAACGCATGTCTTCTCCCTGGCCTTCCCATGACTGCATGTGCTGTTCCTGTCAAAGCCACCCTGGCTGGTGTCAAAGATGAGAAATGGAACAAGGGTCATGAAGCTGGGCTTCCCTAAGGATATCCATCATGTTCCACGTCTCTTTATGTCTACAACTGCCTTCCTTTCTCCTCATTCAGTCTTTTGTGTCTTCCAAAGTGAGTTTTTGATGACTGAAGTTGAATTAATGAGGAAGTTACTTTAAAAAGGGGAAGGAAAGTGGGGAAAAAACCC
This sequence comes from Bramus lutescens, assembly GCA_001685075.1. Lineage (NCBI taxonomy): Eukaryota > Metazoa > Chordata > Mammalia > Rodentia > Cricetidae > Bramus > Bramus lutescens. Next base: position 39,987 of record LOEQ01003370.1, read on the forward strand.
AACATGGATTCCTCTACTTACTGTCTCATCAGCAATCCACATTAGTTCTCCAATCCTTTCACCTCCAGGCTCCCTTTTCTTTCTTGAGAGACCTTCAAGATGGACATTGCAAAGAATTGCCAAAATATTCTTCTTTAGCATAAACCGAGATATAACCCCTAATGTTCAGCAAAACTTCAAGGAAAATGATTGCAATTGATTACAAAAAAGAAAACAGTGCATGTCGTACAGATAAAAAGGAAAAGAACACAGTTTGGAGAATCAGACCCCAGCACGATGAGACTAGAAGAAGTTGGACAAAATGAATACATTGAAATCCACAGCACTAAAACCATTTGCTTGCAAATACCACTGCCCTGCCTGCTGGAGAGGGAGCAACATCAGGAACTCAGGCTCATTGGCAGTGATCAGTACACACTGGATATCTTTCTCAATACGGCCAATTAGTGACTTATTTTGCCAGAAAGGGTTGTTGTTTCCGAACAAAGGCTTCAAGGGACCTTGGTCTTTCTCCACTTCTGGGGAACCAGAGCAAGAGGGTGTGGACTATGAAAACCTCAGATGGCTAAACAGCCTGTGCTTTTCCAAGTTTCATTTCTAATGGGAAGGCTTTCTAAAGCCAAAATATTCCCACTTTGAGAGGCAAACTCCTGTAATTTCAGCACGTGGGACGCTGAAACAGGAGAATCACATATTTGATATCTGAGTGATAGCTAGGGCTAATTAGGTGTCTTGAAACAGAAAGAACAAAAGAAAAAATTCACTAAACTAAGTGAACAACAGGTGCTATCATTGTGATCATTTAGAAGATGACTTGAAAATGCTTTGTTTTACTTTTAAAATACGTCTTACAATATTTGTTAATCAGAAAAAGACAAAATACCCTTTGTGATATTTAAAAAATATTTTTAATTTTGTGGTGTGTGTGTGTGTGTGTGTCTGTGGGGGGGAGTGCATGTACGCGTGCATGCAGAGGTCAGAAAAAGGAGTCAGATTTCTGTTGCTTGGGTTTCAAATGGTTGTGAGCTAGACATGTGGGTTCTGGGAATCAGATTTTGGTTCTCACATGAGCAGCAAGTGCTCTTAACTACTGAACTATTTCTTCAGCCCCATTTCTTCAGCCTCAACAGAGCGTGGCTTGTTCATAAAACCATGGTGTATGACCTATATATCAGCCATTAAATCAGCTTAATAAGTTGTGATCAGCATACTTTTAATGAGACGAAGTAAAAAAATATCAAAGTCTATATGTACCTATCAGGTAGTTATTTCAGTGTGTAAATGTGGAGGGAAATACTCATTAAGCTCTGACATCAAATGCTTTTATTGCTAATAATCACAGTAAAACAAACAATGAAAAGTGCTCTCCCAGACAACTATATACACAGCGTCTAGAGATCAGCTTTGGCACAGGGCAGCAGACGAGGAGAAGAAACAGGTCATGACCACAAAAGAGTTGACTTGGGACTAGTATTGGAACTCAGGGAGCCACTTTCAGGGCTCTGTAAGAAACGTAAGTGGGATGTGGTACAGAACTCTCTAGAGTCCCGCTCTCTTCCCAGTGTCATTTCTCCAAGGCCGAAGCTGAAATTCCACTCTTCTTAAGGTTTTGCTCACATGCCAACTGCACGTTAACAACAGTCAGTTTCCATACATGCACACAGCATGCACTGATCCCAAGCAGCAGCCCGTCTACTCTGCCCTCCCTATTCCTCACACCATTACCAGTCCCTAGCAATTATTATTGTATTTTCAAGTCAACAATTTTGTTTTTAAATTTCCACATATGAGAGAGGACATGTGATGTTTCTCCTCCTGTGTCTGGCATGTTTCACCTAAAATAAAATGATTTTTTTTAATTCAATCCATTTTGCTGCGATGACAGGATGTTTTCTTTATGATTTAATATTCCACTGTGTACATAAAACCTTTTCTTTACCCATTTATAGTGGGCGGAGGGACTGTGTTTACCTCTTAGCATCTACCACTGTGTGTGGTACCAAAATACATGGGAAATGCAGTTGTTTTATTTGATATACTGAGTTCATGCCTTTTGTATTTTGATAGTCTTAATTGTCAACTTGACACAATGTAGATTCACTCAGGAAGAGACCCTCAAGATACTGTCTAGATTAGGTAGGCTTGAAGGGCATGTCTATGGGAGATTAATTACTGAATATGGGATCACTGGAACCACCATTATTGTCACCACCAGTCTTTGGGCCTGGGTTCTAGACTGTATTGGAATAGAGAAAGTGAGGTGAACAGAAGAGGTGTCCATACTCTCTGCTCCAGTCTATGGATGTGGCTAGCTGCTTCAAGCTCCTGCCTTGACTTTCCCACAATGACAGACTCTGAACTGGAATTGTAACTTCAATAAAACTTTCCTCTCATAAATTGTTTTTTATTCTAGAGCATTCAGTCACAGAGACAGAAATAAAAGTAACACAGAACCCAAAGGTCATGCATCTATCTTAAGAAGCAGATAATTATGTGTAGTAATCTTACTTGTAGCTCTTTGAGGAACTCCCATGCTATTATCTATAATGATTTTACTAATGTACAATCCCGCCAACAGTGCAGTAAAGTCTCTTTTCCCCGCATCCTTTATAACAGTAGATCGTTGACTTTCCTGATTGGTAGAGGTCTTTTGAGATGACAGGGTTTCATTTTCATTCCCCTGGAAGCGAGGCCAGGAGAAGGAATAATCTCCAGTGATCAAAGTGAGCATGCTGCTAAGTGGTAGAGTTAGTAGGGGTAGTGAGACATCATTGTCTCAAGTTGGGCTTCTGCAGAGAGCACTTCCATACAGTGGTAGGGTCTACACTCATGGCTGATACAACCAAGAGCACTGTTAAGCAGGCCACATGTGTACCGTGTTTCAAAACGACTGATTCACAATAACTTGGCAACTTCCTCAAATAGTCCTAAGTAGAAGCTGGGGTGGAGAAAAGCCACATGGTAATAGAGGAAGCATCCAGAGTATAAACATATGAGCCAGCAGTGGAAGATGGCTAGAAATAGCTTCATCATTTGTCTTCTAATACTGAATAAAAATTCTTTTCAAGAGCTTCCAAAAGTTAATTCAGCATTTTATAGATCACAACAAAGACAGGCATCATTATGCAGCCATGGGTTGTTTATTTTTAAGCCTCTCTAAAACTGAGTACCGTTAATTTGAGTTCTTCAGAGCCAAGCTGATCCTTGACTCGGAGAGGTGAGCCTGTCTTGTCAGACTTTTCCCTGTGTCATTGAAGAACACACGAACTTCTATATTTTTCCATTGATTACATATCAATCTGTTATTCAGACCCACCCCCCATGGTGTGGTATGATTCACAGAAAAGGAAGAAGCACCATAAAACCATCAACAAAAATTCATAGATAATTTCTCATTCAGGATCATAAAGTGTGGATTTCCTAAGAGTAAAGACTGTGATTCATTTAAGATTGTGTTCCTGAGCTGAACACAGAGCTTAATAAGAGACTCTTGAATTGGAAGTTATTTTCTCTTTGGTATTTACTGAGTCTTTAATCTTCACATAAATTCTATATGCATTTTTGTAATGTCTACATTTTGCAAATAGAGAAAGGAAAGAGACTCATTTCTCACACAGTTGAGGGTCAACTGTGAAGTCACATCGGTGACCTAGCTGTGCTGTCTCCTACCTCTCTTGCTGGCAAAATGTTGTTGGATGCAATGTCACCAGAAGCTCAGAAAAAATTGTCAAAACGTGAATAAGGGGAAACTGTACAATCCCTTGCACCAGTTAGTCTTTTGTTGCTGAGATAATAAATGGGCAGAGAGAAAAGGTCCATTTGTCTCTAAGATCATTCAGCCTTGGTGTTTTGGGTCTGTGTGTGTGGGGGCATTACCTCATTGAAAACTAAGAAGCAGGATGAATCTGGTCACCTCATGGCTGAGATGTGAAAAGAGGTCAGGGGAGAGAATGGAGTCACACCTTCCCCATCAAGAACACGCCCTGTGTATGACCTGAAGGCCTCCCAACAGGCATCATATCTGAAGGGTTCAGGCACTTCCATGGAGAGGAACAAATCGATGATGCATGGGCCATTAGGAGATATCCAAGCCTAATCGCCGTTCTATCCCTCTCTAACGAGTCTCCAGGGCTGGTAGATTAGGATGGTTTAGCATTTGGACTATAACACCAAATAGGTAATGTTTACATAAATCAGAAGATTATTTCATTATGACATATGACACGAAATCTCCTTCCTGTGAATTACACAGCTAGATGCAGAGGACTCTGGCCACAGGGTTTATTAGCTGTACCAATGTATGTTCCTTCCCTTCCCTTGAAAACTGAGGCTCACACCCTCGAAGGATGGCAGCCTCAAACTTCTTTGGAATCTATATGGTAACAAAAACAGTTTTACACTAAGTAAGTTTTCAATAAAAATGCAAATTTATTATGCTTTAAAAGTACTACTTAGTAAAACAGTGATAAAAAAGAGCACACTAATATATATTGGAATGAATTTTGAAGTATCAAAAGACTAAGTTACTGAACAAATTAGAACTATATGAGATCCTATAATATTTGTTTGTCATTTGTTGGTTCTAAAATATTTTTCTTTATTTTTGAGAATTTCATACATGTATACAAGGAAATTTGATCACACTTAACCTAAAAGTCTCCCTGCCAACTTTCTTCATATTTCTCCAAACATGACCTCTTCCAAAGCAAGGCCTTTCAAAAAAATATCCCATTAAGCCTAATTAGAGCTGCCCATAGGTGCATGTGTACAGGGCCACTCGCTGGAGCTTGGGAAATCTACCAGCTTCAGTATCCTCAATAAACGGAGTCCCTCTCCCTCAGCAATTATCAACAGCGAGCAAAGGGCCTTGTTGCATAGCAGCTTCCTCAGGATTGAAACATCCCCTCCAGTAGAGAGGGGAAAGCTCATGAGACTCGGGAGACAAGCAAAAAGGTCACCTGTCTGGAAAGGTGGAAACTTGGAACCTTTTAAATATTTAAGTTTAAAAGTTTTCATACGATTTATTTTGATTCTAATCTTTCTCCTCCTCCAATTCCTTCCCCCTCGCTGGCCTCTCAACTTGATGTTTTTCCCTCTTAAAATTGTAAGTAATAATAATAATGATAATAATAAGCTCAGCCAAACAAGCAAAAAAAACCCTCCCCACCAAAAAATCCATGGAGTCTGTTTTGTTTTGGCCAACTGCTCAAGAATGTGAGAACTCTCCTGGAATTTGATTGACATACCCAGTGTCCACTCTGTAAAAAATGCGACTTTTCTTCTCTCAGCAACTATCACAAACAGCTTTTAGGGGTGGGACTTTGTGTCCACTTCCCCTTCTCCAAGCTGGGATTGTGTATGGTTCGAACTTGTACAGGTCTTATACATGCTGTCACAGTCTCTGTGTGTTTGTATGTGCACCAGTCCTGTTGCATCTGAAACACTGTTTGCTTGGAATCTTCCACCACCTCTTGGCTCATACAGTCCTTCTCCCTGTCTTCTTCAGCACAGAAGTCTGAGCCTTGAGAGAAGAGACTTGACAAAGCCATTCCATTTAGAGCTAATGTTCCAGATTCTATTACTCTCTGCCTATTTAGCCCCTTGTGGGTATCTCTGCTAACACCATACTGCAGGAAGCTTCCCTGATGAGGGTTGAATGATGCACTCATCTATGGATGTGTCATTAGGAGCCATGTTGATTGCTAGGCCATTTGACAGAAAAGTAGTAGTAGGTTTTCCCTTTAGGACTTATGACCTAGGAAGTCTTAGATTTTCATTGACAGTGTCAGCTATAGATCAGTCTAATGGAGCAGGCCTCAAATCTAAGTAAAAAGTGGTTGATTACTCTCATGACATCTATGCCACTATTGTACAAGTGGGCACACCTTACAGGCGGGTTGCTATTGTAGTTCAAACAGTTTGTAGCAGGATCAGATTGATTATTGTTTTTTCCTCCAATGATGTGAAGATACCTCCCAGCACTGTGGGTGCTAGTCAGTGTGGCTGAAACCACTTTCGGAGCACCAGCACAATTTCTCCATGTTCAATGACCTAAGTTTGTGATGTCCCCAACAATAAAGTATTATCATCAGGTAAGCATTGGCAATAGTCTATAATATTTGGAGAGTTTATTGAACCTTTTTGAGCAATAACTCAAGAAATGTGGCCCATCTTTGGTGGTGGTGGTGGGGTTTATTTGGTAATACATGATGTCTAGTTGGAGCATTGTCTTTCCCATTATAAAGTAACTTCATTTGAACTCCTTTTATATGTGCATGTATTTTAGAAAGCTTCTTCAGTAGTATGCCTCCATATGGCTTTCAAAAGGGCCCTTAGTGTTCGTTGCCCCTCCCTACATTCTCTTCTTTACCCTGTCCTATTTCCTTCCTCAATTAATCCTCTTATTCCAATTTCCCCTGTGTCCCTTTGTAACACTGTATTCTATTTCCCCTTTCTTGGACGATCCCCTCGCGTCCTTTATATCTTCTGGATGAAACACATATACTTAAAACTTAGAAGTTACTATCTACATATAAGAGAAAACATACAATGTTCCTCTTTTTGGGTCTGGGTTCCTTCACTCTGAGAGATTGCTTCATCTCCATCCATCTCCCTGCAAATGTCATAATTTTATTTTTTCACCAGCTAAATAATATTTCACTGGGTGAATGCACCACATTTTCATTACTCATTGATCAGTGGTTGGACATCTAGGCTCTTTTCAATCTCTGGTGATTGTGAGCAGAGTGGCAGAAAATGTAAGTGAGCAAGTGTCTCTGTAGTGAGGTAGAGTCCTTTGCATATACACTCAAGAGCAGAATGGCTGGATCTTGTGGCAGATCTCATCTTAACTTCCCGAGGAACCTTTGCACTGATTTCCATACTGGTTGTAGCAGTTTGCACTCCCACCCGGACAGGAGTAATGTTCCCTTTTCCCTCCATCCTTGCAAGTTTGTGCTGTCATTTGTCTATTGATCTTGGCTCTTCTGGCTTGAGTAACATAAAATCTCGAAGTAGTTTTTATTTTCATTTTCCCAATGTTTAAGGATGTTGAACATTTTTAAGTCCTTCTCAGTCATTTGTGTGTCATCTTTGGAGAGCTCTCTGTTTAGTTTTACACCCCATTTGTTAATTCGTTTTCTTTGTGTTCAGTTTCCTGAGTCCTTTGTATGTTCTAGAGACTAACCATCTGTCAGAGATGTAATTGACAAAGGTTTCTTTCCCATTCTGAGGGATGCCTCCTGGACACGTGGAAGACTCTTGAGGGCACCTCCAGCTTTGTTGAGGTGTAAACAGATGCATAAGGAGCGATGCAAACCCAGGAAAGCCTCAGAGTGTCTTAGGCCTGTCGAGCTACCTCTAGAAAGTTCCATGGCTGCAACTTTTGAGAGTCATCACCCCTGCTGAAATGTGGTTCCAGGTGATATAGCTGCCTGAGTTATCCCTGCTCCTACAAGTAACCTCACTCACACTCCTGTTAGCGATCCTAATAATTGGCTCACCAACATGAACTTTAGTACAATCATTAGTGCAATCATTACTTTGGTCTTTCATGGATTCCCTTTCTGGGCAATTATCCTATTTAGGTTTGGGGCTCACACAGTAGTCTTACCATGCTCTTTTAGTTGAGTACATATATAGATAAAGTATATTTTTATATGTAAACCATATTATACTGAACAACAACCACAGAAAAAACAGCATGCTAAGACTGTTGTATGGCCCTACAGCACAACAGGATAATTTGATTCATTATCAAATACGGGAAGAATTGTAGAATCTTTTCTCCTGTTTTTCTGGCCTATCCACAGCTCTGGGTCAGCTACACTCGCTCATCTTGGTGAGTGCCCATAACACCAGCTCTTGAAATGGAAAACAGACACCATATTAACTGACCATTATTTCATCCCATTTATTTTCCTTTTCACTCAACAACCCATTTCTAGTAGCTAAGGAAGCCAAGTTGTGCATTATTTATAAGTTATGAACCTTTTAAGAATATTTGCAGTTAAAATTTTACTACTTGGTATTAAGTAGATTTATGTCTGCTAATCTCAAGAGACAGAATAAAATGATAATGGAATTATTGGTCCATCCTCGGGGGATATGTAAAACGTTCTCTCGGAATTAAAGCGGCTCTTTAGCTAGCTAGAATATAAAGTGATGATTGAATGGATGGAAGACTCCGAAGATATCAGCCAGCCATTTCTGCAAAATAGATTAAACTAATCATAATAGTCATCACTACTCACCCTCCCCCAACTTCTTTGGGAATATAACTCATGCTGACTCCTGCCAAATTAAACAGCTCAAAGCTTTCAGCCTGCATCAGGGTGCTATGCTATCCATGGCCCGGGCAAGGGCCTAGGGTGCTATGCTGTCCATGGCCAAGGCAAGAGCCTGCATCAGGGTG
>LOEQ01003370.1:48411-62310 GCA_001685075.1 Bramus lutescens
GGGCCTAGGGTGCTATGCTGTCCATGGCCAAGGCAAGAGCCTGCATCAGGGTGCAATGCTGCCTGTGGCCCAGGTAAGAGGTTTTCTCCTTAAAACACAGCTCAGATATGACCCTTTGCTCTATCTCCTTTTCCCTAAACCTTTGCACTGGATGTAGCACATCTAATTTTATTTTATTATTATCCCGTAGAATCCTCTCTGATTTTTTTTTTTCTGAGAGACAGAAAGGAGTGGATCTAGTTGGGATGGGAGATGAGGAGGAATTGGGAGGTATGGAAGGAAGGGAAACCATAATCTGGATACACTATATGGGGAAAATGTTTCCAATAAAAGGAAAAAATAAAATAAAAATAACTCCTGCTGACTCCTGCCCAGTTTCAAAGAAATAATTCACAGTATTTATGATTCAGCACTTAGACACCTTCTCAGTTCTAACTACCAAGTTCCAGAATCAGGCAAGATGATGCTCTCTATGGAGCTCAAAACATTTTCTTGTAAGTCTCACAGTTGAATTAGACTTTAAGACACTTTAAATGTTCAAAATCTATCTACTGTAGAGGACAAGTGGTAGACGTTGCTGGGGAATGTTTAAAGTTTAATGACCACAGTGTGACCCAGATCATTCCAGGGATGCTTTTCTTGCTCTTTTCCTTAAAACTGGGAGAGGTGAGGTATAAATTCTGAGTTCTCCATTTTGAAACAAGCAAGTTCATAAGGGAGGTGATACGGGCTAAGACAATTGTGTGTCACATCAGAGAGCAGGCACAGCGATTAATCTAGACCAGTGATTCAAGTCTGGGATGTTCATATAGAAATAATCATCTGTTGGCATATTTTTCAGAATCGGAACTTGATATTCTTGACATGTACAGCTCATACAATCAAGGTGACTTTTCTGCGTTTACTACTTTGGTATGAGCACATGTTCCTTAAAAGTCCCAGGCATTGGTACACAGCAATGCTCTCCCTTGAGTATATAAAAAAAATGACAAGATGCTATAATACAGACCCATTAATATTGCTGTTTTTTGTTTTAGTTCATCTGGTTATAAGGTGATAAATTATGAAATATCTACCACGAGAAGGCTAAAAGACATTTTTCATGCACTTGATAATTTTAAAAAGAAGTTTTAGCCATGTAAAAGGTCAAGTAGCGAGTATAATTATTATATTCATTCATCCAAGATACCAAAGGGCAAATGGAAATTATAATAAGACCTGAGTGGAAAAAAAATTTCAGAACATGATGTTGCAACACGAAGGGGACCAGCCCCTCCAGCGTTACATAGACATGGAGTGAGCATCATTTAAACATTGTTAAAATCAGGTTAATGACAAGTCACTGAGGTCTTGCTATAAGGCCTTCTTCTGATGTTCATTTGCTAAAGATGGTGTGGGGTGGAGTAACTAGCCTCTCTAATTAACAGCTGTTGGAATCTTCCTGCAGCCTTGGATGCCTTGACGACCGAGGGGATCCATCAGGCCAATAGCCAGCCAGGCTGTTTTTAGGCCCCGGAGCCTACAGGAAATTGTGCAGCCATCACAGCTGATTGCCTTAGCTCCAGAAGGCACAGCTTCAACCAGGCCTGTTTCAGTTTTTTAATCAGTCATGGGCCAGCACAATTCTCACTGAACTCAAGATGACTCTGCAAACTTTTCTGTCTAGGTCATAGGGGAGTGCACCTCCCATGGTGGCCTAAGAAAAGGGCTCTTCATTCGCAAGTGCAAGTGAGATATGGATGGTCACATCGGACCAAATTCCTTCTCTGCCTACGTAAGTGGGCAGCTGAAGATCTCCTGAGTCGGAAGACACCCTTCTGCAGGGCCTCCCCTGGTTGGCAATGGCAGCTCCTATAAACGGCTTCTCTGGGGTGTTTGTGTTTTGTTTTTCTTTTTCCCTCTTTTGTGGTCAGGGACCAAGAAGTAGTAGAGACAGTACATCCAGCAGAGGCTCAAGTCAGCTGATAGAGAGGGAGAGGCGCCAAGGCAGCTAGCTGGCGGCTTCACGGTGGAGGAGAAAGCAGCTGAGTAGCTGGGGAGGGTAGCAGGACTAGCAGAGAAAGCGGAAATAAGTACGATAAAAGACCGGAAAGAGTCAGAGAAAGAAAACTCGCCAAACAGTCTATCCTGTCTATTAGAACATGACGCTATGCTTCGTTGGTCGACACTACTTTGTCACTGGCCACATTTTAGAAAAAAAATAAATTCGTTCAAATCTTTAGCTGCCTTCCATTCCCACTTTGATTTTTATGTGTGATTTGCTCTCGAGGCTCATACTGATCAGTAGACAGAAGGACGGAGTGGGGTCACACTCCTAGTCGGTCCATTCTTGTAGGTGTGAACTCAAGGAAACCCACAAAGTCCTACTAGCTTCATGAAAGATTATTTCCAGGGAATAATGGCAGCTTTATTTCAGTAGTTCCTATTGACAGTGTATTGATGCTATTTGGATTTTGATTTAACTATAAACTGAAAGTAATTTCAATAATACCCAATCCTGATAAAAGTTTAGCCAGGTGGTGGTGACACACACCTTTAATCCTAGCACTCAGGAGGCAGAGGCAGACGGATCTGTGAGTTCGAAGCCAGCCTGGTCTACCAGATGAGTTCCAGGACAGGCTCCAAAGCTACAGAGACACCCTGTCTGGAAAAAAATCAAAAAGTTTCCATATAATGGAAAGGAAAAAAAAATCAAAAAAGGACAAGTTTAATACTTCTTTAATACTTACCTTGAGAGTTTCAAGAAATTAAAAAACTTGTTTTAATTTTAAACTTCAAGTTAATTTTAAGTTTATTATTGATATGTGTAATTGTCACAGGTAAATCTGTTACAGTGATAAATAAAATACTTGGAAATAAAGTGTACTGTGTCAGGATAAGCTTTGTTATGAGAAACAAAGTGGACAACATGGGTTATTGTTTTGTTCCTCACCCAAGGAATTAGAAATGTATATCAGTCTGACTCATTTTCTCAAAGGCCATGTTTAAGATGGGGGGGTCTTATGGTGAGCCATATTAATTGCTTATTAATAATACATTACCTTGAACTTAGTTATTTTATGTCATTAACAGCACATGACCTTTTGGGAACTCAGTATCAGACATATTCTCTGTAAAAGGTATCCATTTCAAAGGGAATGTTCCTGCAAACAGACAACTATAATTTTAACCTTGCCTCGGTGGGTTGCTAATACGAATTCTTTCATTAAAATGAAAAAAAAAGTCTCTTTGATGTTTCAGGGAGGTAAGAAGTACTCTGTAATTTACCTGACTTTAAGATCAGCCACAAATCATCAGCAATCTTCAAAAAGGGGTCTCCATGCAGATGTTACCTAAATCCTACAGGGGTTTCTCCTCTATTGACATTAGCAGCAAGAGGCCTTAATCCTCCCAACATCTCATGACTGCTTAGAATAACAATATTCATTTAAAGATAACTCATAGTTGGGTTTCAGGAAAAGGGATTCACTAAGTACTTAGAGATCATTTATGTAATAAATTATATGATAAAAGATCAGTCCAACTTAAAAAGGGTAAAGATTTGAAAGTGCAAAGAAATAAATCAAGATTTAAAGAAGAAAGAAAGAAAGAAAATCTCCTTAGGGCTGTAGATGTGGCTCAACGGCAGGCATGTGCTGACCGTGCATGATGCCCTGGGTTCAGTTCCAAGCATGCTTACAAAAGGACTCTGTGCTCTCTTGTCTTTGCTAAGATCATGATTATATTATGAATACATGGATTTTCATATTGTCTCTTCCAAAAATGTTTACTGAACATCACCTTCCAGCCACCATGGAATAAGGATGAATTAAATAGCCTAGGCAGTTTGCGTCTACTCAGAAGGACCCCCACATCTGTTATTTTATAGTTAAATGGTATAAGTGCAATTGTACATGTGACTTTCTAGTATTTGGTTTGCAATTATCCTTGAAGATAAGTATCAACCTTTTTCAAACAGTGCTGTTTGAAAGAAAAGCTAACAGTCACTGAAGTAACTGCTGTATTGCAGGAGGGAGAAACTACCCATTGTAGGGGGAAGAAAATCTACCCAAGAGAATGGGCTGCAAAGGTAAGACGTGACCCAAAGCTGCAAGAAAGCTCTACAGTAGAGCAAACAGTGGGAGCATCCACCCTGCACCCTGCTCGTGAATATTCCTTATTTTGATTCTACTACACGTCCTTTGTGCGGTAATTTCGCTAGGCACATTTTAATAAACAAAAACCCCTTGTAGATGAGTACAGAAACACAAATGTATGATTGATTACTTTTCTCACTGCCGAGATGAAATGCCTACATAAAACAATCGAGGGCAGGCAGGGTTCATTTTACAAACCCAGGGTATATATACCTTCCATCATGGTGGGAGAGCCATGTCTGGATCAGAAGGCAGTCGGTCACATTGCAGCAGCAACCCAGAGGCTAGACAAGTCCCACACCAAAGTGACTTTGCTTCCTCCAGCAAGACTCACCTCCTACTCGTACTGCAACCTTCCCAAAGAATGCCACTTGCTGGGGACCAAATGTTCAAATACACAAGGTAATGGGAAAAGCTCAAATGATAAACAAACACACACTTCAAATATGTATTATATAATTAATTGCAATGCATTCACACTAATCCCAAGTCCATATTATATAATTAATTAAATGTGTTTGCTCCTAGGGATAGTGTTTTGCAAATTTTTAAGTAGCTTAAATATGTAAGTTGTTTGGGAAATCCAACCTCTGTTGACTCTCAGTGACATGATGATGACTGAATCTGATAGATGTGAATCTTATCCTTCTAATACAGTTTACATATTTTTAAAAGAACCCAAAAGTAACGCTTTGCCATTTTGGATTTTAGGTTCTACAAGGCACTGGTTCTCAACCTTGCTAATAACACAGTAACCCTTTAATAAAATTCCTCACATTGCAGTAACCCCCAACTCATAAAGTTATATTCATTGCTACTTCACAACTGTAATTTTTTACTGTTATGAATAATAATGCAAACATCTGATATATAGACTATCTAATATGTGTCCCATGTGAAAGGGTTGTTTTATCCCCCTAAGGGGTCATGGCCCACAGGTTGAGAACTACTGTACTAAGGAAAAGAAGGAGACAGAGAGTATAGCGTGGTGGTAGAATGTGTGCTTAGCATGTGTGAGGTCCTAAGTTCAATTCCTAGCACTGCATACTGCTCCCCACCATGAAGAAGAAAGGGAAGAACGTAAGTAAACCTATCCAGCAAAATACAAACAGCATTAGATGCTAGTAACATGAACTAGAGAGCAAGGGAGCCAGAAACAGGGAATGCAATGTTGGGAGGTAACAGAGATCTCCAATAATGTCATCAGAGGGTGCTCTGTGGGAAGATGAGGCTTGGGCATCCATCTGGGGAAGATGAGGGTTTAGACTAAGCAAGTATGTAAACCAAGAATATTCCAGGAAGGTGTGAATATCTTTGTGGAGAAGTGAAGCCTGGTAGATAAGCCTAACTAGCAGCAAGGAGACTGGCCTACGCTAAGGAACAAACCTAGGTGCCCATCAACAGAAGAATGGATAAAGCTGTGGTGAATATATAAACAACAGAAGTTTTTCATTCAAAATTATATCACTTTTCAAGAAAATGGATTTAATTGGAGATAGTCAATTAAAGCAAATTAAGTCACCTTTGGAAAGATATATGTGGCTATTGTTTGTTTGTGGACACTCAAATTTATAGGGAGAAATAAAGTCATACATGCATATGTGACATGAAAGTAGAAGTAAAATTGTCTTAGAAGGAAGAGGGGTTAATGGAGGAATATAGGGCAGGAGGGGGAGCGTGGAGGGTGTGATGGGGATTATGTTCAAAGAACACCATATACTTGTATCACATGTCCTTACGAAAACCAGTGCCACAGACAATGAATGCTCACCACCTCAACTTTTCAATAAAATTTATAAATTTACATTTATAAATAAATTCATATAAATTCTAGATGGGAAAATATAGTTAATATTTGTCCCTGTGCCATACTTCCTTCCCATCATCTACATTTGCCCAGTTTCCACCAGTGTACCTCCTAGAAAGCTCGGGAGAATCCTTCCAGAAGCTCAGGCAAGATGCCGATGGCAGGTCGTTAAGGTAGAGTCTCTGGGGAAGACTCAGTGAGCCACTGATCAGAGGTTAGGACAACAATAATTGAAGAGAAGGACATAGTTTTTGTCTGTTTGATCTCCTATGATTAAAACTTGGTCTAATTTGTCTAGAAAAGACTTGCATAGAGACAAAGATGGGGCGGAAACATTTTATCATCCACAAGAACTAAATGGAACCCCAAGGACTAGGCAGCTACAACAGGAACCCTCAGCAGTGAAGAGGAACAGCAACATGAACCCTACCCTCTCTGTCCTTCCATCCACACTGCTTGTCCTGCTTAAATATATCACCATCTCACTGTGGCTGTTCTCTATCTCAGCATCTACATCAATACAGCCAGCACATGTTTAGTGAATGCCTATTTCATGCCTGCTCCATGTCCCACTATGTGCTGTTTCAAAAATCAGACCTCCAACGACCGACAAACCTCACGAAGTTTATTTCCTGTGGCCTTTCGTTTGGGCAGGGTAGAGGTATAATAAAATTATTAACTATTAGGTCGCTACAAGGGTAATTGTGGGTTTCGTTCGGTATTGTTGGAATCTGCCATTTGATATTGGAACACACTTTTAATAAATATGGTTATGTTTATGTATTATTTGAATGTGAAAGTTTCACTTGACTTTTACCAATGGATTATGACTTGCTGTTCTTTTCGTATGTATGTTAGGATCTGGAGACGATGCTAAACAAAAAGAAAATTAAGGCAGGTATCTTAATCAAGTCCAAAATGGGTTGTAAAGTGGTAGAGACAACATTAATAAGAAATTTTTGCTCAGGTACTTCTAGTAAGCGTACTATGCAGCTAGATCAAGAAGTCTGCAAAGACGAGGCCAGGCAGACGGCTCAGAAAGGGCAATCTGGGTTAAATTCTCAGAACTCATGTAAAAAGACAGCAACGGCAGCATGCGTCCACAGTATCTGTGCTCCTATGGTGAGACAAGCAGACAGAAACTCTGCCAGCCAGCTAGCCTGGCGTATATAGTGCAAAGGCTTAAACAAGAGAGAGCCTGTCTGAGTCAGTTTGTGGGTGGCAGCCAACTCCTGAAAGTTGTCCTCTGACCTCCACAAAGTGCACGCAGAGGGGCATCCACTGTGTAATTCATACTCACACCCACAGAAACACAAAACAAATAAATTATTCAATTAAAAATTAAAACAGAAGTTTTGCGAAGGAAACAAGGACCTTGAGGATGAGGAGTATAGAAACTATTGGAAGTTGACAGCAATCAACAAAAAAACAATGGTGGAGTCTGATTCTCCTATCACCGTATGAGAACTCACTAAAGCATTCATCGAGGAGCTTTCAACAGTCATCTGATATTTTAATCAAATTTTAAATGTGGAAAAACTAACCCGGGAAGTGGTGGCCCATGCCTTTAATCCCTTTAATCCTTTAACTCAGAAGGCAAAGGCAGGCAGATTTCTGGGAGTTCAAGGCCAGCCTGGTCTACAAAAGCTAGTTCGAGGACAGGCTCCAAAGCAACTCTGTCTCAAAAACAAACAAACAAAGAAAACTAAACTAAAAACAAAACTAAGTCAGAACCTTGTGAAATGACTAACTTTAAGAAAAAATAATCATGAACTGTCACATTGTCCTATTCTACGCAACAAGGACAGACCGCTTCTCAGTGAGACTGTGAACTGATCTAGAAGTGAACTGTAGATGACAACTTACTCAACATACTTCCTAAAGCCAAACTTGTATAAAAAATAGAGTTATGATCACTTTCTGATGCTCAGTCTAAACCACCATGGCTTCTCAAATCCAACAACACTATTATATCTGGGAGGCATGTTCTGCAAATTCATGAGCTGTACCAGAACTGCACCTAGCGTCAGTCAACAGAAAGGGCCCAGTTCACTATGACAACAATACCTGCCCACAGTTCACCCTGACAACAATGCCCACCCACAGCTCACCCTGACAACAATGCCCATCCACACATCTCCACACCAAAGCTTCAGAAGTCAGCAGATTGGACTACGGAGCTTTACATCATCTCTGAGATAGGAGCATCACCCTGCAGGATGCAGGAGCATTGAATCCTGCGGCATGGAGTTTTATGCTACAGGATAAATTACCGATGGTGTTAATAAGCCAAAAGGTGAGAGATGAGAAGATAGTTATTATTTCCTTCTTATTGTTGGTGTTAACAGAGTAGTCATGGGACCCATCAGAGTGCTGACAGCCAAAGCTGAATCTGAACGAAGGTTTAAGATACAAGAACAATTTGACACACTGTATTTTTGAGTCAGCATCTGAGAGAAGACACATGAGGTTTGTATGAAGCTATTTTCACTGATTGATCTAAAAAGGAGCAGGTTTTTTTTTTAAACCAGATAGTTAATTTGTGAAAGAGCAAACTTGATATTATGCAGTGAAAGGTAAGTTTATTCTTGAACTTAGGAGCAACTACTAACCTCACACACGCATTGGAATCAGGCATTTGGTGTTTCAAATCCAAAGGCTCTGCTACTCCTGTCAATAAGCAGCATCCTTGCGTGTGCTGCCACCTCATGGCAAAGCTGAAAAAGGTTATGAAGTAGTAACGCCAGCTCCTGCAATTAAGTAAATGTTTGTCCTGTAACAGAAAAGACATTTTACGATTAGTTGAACATGAAGATGAATGTCTTTACATGCAATTATTAATGTATAAAACTAATTAAAGGTAAAATTTACAAAAATCAGGACATTACTATCACCATGACTAGAAATTACTTTATAATATGTAAGAGTTTTGCACAAGGCACCATCTGTTTAATTTTAAGGCTAAGCTCCTTATTCTATAACCCTCACAGCAACCTCTTGTTGTACTTAACCAGGTCTTGTCCATCAGCCCTTGAGGACTTACTTTCCACCTTTGTTAATATATATGTTGGCAATTTTCATTCTTGGACCAGCTGCCTAAGCGATTAGAAACACTTCACTTAGAGTAACAGTATTCCCGTGTGGAAGTTGCCTGAAGGGGAGAATCAATCTGTACTCAAAAGTAACTTCTGTGTCACCCAGAGAGTTAAAACCACAGCTGTGTGAGTTGGAAGAACTGCCTCTACAGTATGCTCATGGGATCATGGACTCTCGCTCGGTTTCATTCCTATAGACCTTTTTGAGATGGTGTCATAGTAGCATGATCTGTCACACATGCTCTCAAGAAAAATACATTAAAATAATATTATCCTTATGGGAGCTATGGTTCTAACTGGGTGACAAAGAAGACTGGCCATCAGGGAAGTAATAAAGGAAAGAAAAGAGGGTGAGTTGAAGGGTGGAGCAGATTTTCTTCAAGTCCACTCTGGTAGTAAAGATGATAAAAATAAGCCACGTAAGGATGGAATGTGCACAGAGAATCTGGATTATATTTATTATTGAGTTTTCTTTTTTTGATTGGAGAGAGACATTTGATTCTGGGGACTGCTAAGAAAGGTATCTTGATTTCAAACTATGGGTCTAAGGATTTGTTGCTTTGGAAAAGAGGTTATGCTTTTGTTTCCACAGAAAATGAGAACCTGTGGATTAATTCCCGAGTAATGTGTTTTGATGGATTAAATCCCCTGAAAGGTTGCTGTGAACACCCCTCAAAATTTACTTTGCCCGATAAAAAGCAGAAAGCAGTTGGAGAGATCTACACCCATATTTCCAAATTGGTTGTTTATTGAAGGTTGTGGGGTCAGAGAGCAGCTTGGGGAGCCCGGTGGGCTTGTACCATCAGCCACAGCCAACAGGTACAATGGAAACTGCCGGTGCTGATGCCGGTGAACCTGGATAGTCCTGCATAGCCGTACTTCCTTTCCACTGATTGGGCAATGGAACAGCCAGTCATTCCCATTGATGAGATGACTGCTGCTATTGCCCAGGTTCCGAGCTTGGTGCCCATCGCAGTGAGTCAACTGGTGCTGAGCCATCCCTGCTGAGACTTTGGGATCACTGCAGCTGTATGTAGTGGCTGCTATTGTCACCACTGTGGCCTCTGCAGCAGCCGGAATTGCCATCAGCCAGATGGCTGCTGTGGCTATCTTGTACAGTGACTATATCACTCCTGCGGAAATGAGCATGTTCGCTAGGGCATTTTCCAACTTATTGCTATCATATTTGTGCTACGCCCATGCCAGTCAGGAATCTTGGTCTAATTATATAGAGAAGGGGGAGCGGTTGAGGACTGCAGACCCTCAGACCCTGAATTTTCTATGACCCCTTGCCTGCTGGAGGAAACAACATGTTTACCTGTGCTTGCAGCTGCTCTGAGCAGCTATGACACCTATGGGCCCCATCAACAACCAGCATCACACAATCGCTATGAGGGTGGAATAGACGCACACCTACTTTGTCAAGAACCACAGCTCTCAAACTGGACTTAAGACTCATTCAACAAGAGGAAAATATCACTAGCAGGGAGGGGTATTTAGGAGGGTTTGGGGAGAGGAAAGAGAAGGGAGACATGTTTTAATTATAATCTCGAGAATAAAAAAGAAAAGAGAGAAGGTTATTTTATGACAAACTTTTGATGGCGTTTCATACTGAACAGACGAACAGAACCCTGCCCATCCTGACCTGTTCAGAACTGCCCAGTTTCCCCACATTGTTAAGATATTCTTTCATGGTCGTTCTGGATTTTTCATTTTCATGAACTATCACTGGTTTTATTAGAATAGGCCGAGATGATTTGGGGCAGTTTCTGTTTTGATCTCAGCTACTAGCAAGTGAGAATTATGCAGAAAAAAAAAACCCAGCTCTAAGCTGAAGAGTCAGCTTAAAGACAATTGACCTAAACCTTTCTCGTGAAATTCTCACAATGATGTGGAAAGCTGACATCTTCCTCTCCAGGAAGGAGAGCAGAGCAAATGGGAACTGCATCTCCTGGCGTGAGCAGCATGAGGCTGCTCCGGGGGTGGGGTGGGGTGGGTGAAGAGAGGGTTATCCTGCAGTGTGTGGGTCTGAGACAGATGAACCTGCCGGATCCTGAGTTCTTCATGCAGTCTCTGGCCACAGATGTGCTAGAGGCACAAGGTAAATCTAGGAGATTGTAGGCTAAGAACACAGGACAAATGTGTAGGATGGCAGAGTCAGACGGCTTTCTTTCCTGTGGAGTGGCTAGAGTAGNAGAGTAGCCTATAAACTAGATGTCATGGCAGTGTTACTAGGATACAAAATAAAGCCCATAACAGTTATACGTTGTCTCTTTTTAAATTTTGCAATACCAATTATTTTAAAGCGAAAATGTATATCAAATAATAATTAAATATCAAAAATTTTCATCACTTGGGAAAGAAAATGATAAAGAGTTATTAGGTAAACAACTAACCCGGGCTCATAGGAGCTCACAGACTCTGAACCAACAGTTAGGGAGCCTTCATAGCGCCAGCCTAGGCCCTCTACTTGTGTGACAGTTACATAGCTTGATCTACTTTTGGGACTTCTAGCAGTGGGAGCAGGGCCTGTCCCTAACCCTTTGTTTGGTTTCTAGGAACCTATATCTCATACTTGGTTGCTTGCCCAGCCTTAATACAATGGAAGGAACTTAGAGCTATCTCACCTCGATATGCCATGTTTGTTGACAATGATGTGAGGCCTGCTCCTTTCTGAACAGACACAAAGAAGGAATGGATTGAGGGACATGGGGGAAATGGGGAGGATGGGAGGCGACGAGGGAGGGGAAACTGTGGATGGGGTGTAAAATAAATAAATAACTTTAATTAATCATTAAAAGATGTTTATTATTTCCCTCCATCATGGATTCAGTACTAGGTAACTGACAATCACAAATCCTTTGCAGAAGTACCTTCATAGGAACCCAGAGCTAACGGGCTTACTGAAATGGTGTCTTGTGAGAAAGTTGTAGCAAATGTGTTTTCATGCTAACCTAAGAAGCAGAGGCATGCCTTTAATTTTAAAACTACATCTCAAATTCAATTCAAATACCGTGACCTCTTATGAACACCTGTAAGGGAAGCAATCCATTACTATTAGCAAAATAAACACATGTATGCCTTTGCCAGTTGAGGTGATGTTGTAGGAGGATATAAGAAGGGAGGCCAAGGCTGGGGGCACAGAGAGTGAACACGAGCAAGGCACAATACATGTGTATACAAATGTCAGACTGAAACATATTCTGGGTGCCAATTTTTGAAAGATATAAAACTTAGGAGAAAGTCACTTTGACAGGCTTCAGTTGGGCACACCTGTAACCTCTGCCTCCAGGAGTTGAGAAAGTAAGGCTGGGAAAGTAAGCTGAGGCCAGACTGGGTTGCGTAAGGAAAACTTGGGTCAATAAATGAGTAGATAAGCCCTTCAATACAGCTTCAGCATTTAACTGAATGAATATGAAGGGTGGAGTAGGTACGCCTGAGTCTCTGAAGAACTATGTTGTAAACCAACCAGTGTTCTCCAATTCCATTAAACATTTTTGTGAATGACCTCTTGATGCTTAGAAGGATTTCTTTAGGATTACCATAGCTCTTTAACCAATGAGTTCTACAGGCTAAAAGAAAGGCACAAAGTTTGAGTCATTTCCATATTTCATCCACTGTAGAAATTTCACAGATGTAAGGCGATAAAACTTATCTTCGGAAGAGCTAAACTCAAAGAGAAACTGAACTAGGAGAATAAATTTTAATTTTGACATTCTATAACAAATCTGAAATGTTTCAAGTTGTGGTAAAAGCAAAAATAAAGCTCCTATTTTCAATAAATTTAAATTTTATACTGACAAAAGAGAAAATTGTAATGTTTTCTCAAGCTTAAACTCAGTAAAAATTCATTCTCTTGGGGAAATTTGGTAAGTCCTGTTCTAGAATAGTATTTGTCAAAGATGGTTTACAAGTGGAAACAGTCAAGAATAATCCTAAATCATCAAATTAAAGTATTTTTTATCTTCTTCCATTGTACTTTTGTTCCTCTTGATGTACAAGCCTATTGGGTTAGAATCTTTGTCCCTAATGCTGTTGTTCAAGAATATTCTATATTCTTTTCAAGATTAAAAAAATTAAATACACCTCTGAGATCAAGAAAACTAAATAGCAATATCTTCTACCTACTTTCTGTTCTATAAACAAAAAGTCAATTTGCAGAGACCTGGGATGTACAATAATAAAAGTTTGCTCACAGGATTTAGATAATTAACATGCAGTCTGTCCTGTTATCTTGCTCTGGTAAGTGATGGTGCATCTTCTCCCATTGAGCCCCAGGGGCCACTGGCTCCTTTTGAGAAATGAGGTATCACCTGAGTTGAGAATGCTCTGTCTGTTAGAAACTATATTGCAATCTTTGGGATTCTATAGGTATTGCACTGAATTATCTTGGTAGGAAGGTATCTCATGGGCATAATTTGGCCCAGAAGGGATGGTTTTTGTGATACCGAGAGCTAATTCATTAACCTTGAAAACCAACAAATCACAGCATGAGTCCGCTAAGAGCAAGAGCACAGAGAGCCACAAGTGGTCTTACACAAGTGTCAGGATCAAAGTTATTTCTAAAGATGACATTTATACCATCCCATCCATGTTTGGGGCTAATCCTGGCTGTCAACTTGACATGACTGGTAAGAATGAGCTGTGCTGGCTAGTTTTGTGTCAACTTGACACAAACTCAAGTCATATGAGGGAAGGGAGCCTCAGCTGAGAAAGTACCTCCATAACATCCAGCTGTAAGACATTTTCTTAATTAGTGATTGGTGTGGGAGGGCCCAGTCTATCCTGGACTGGTGGTCTTGCATTCTATAAGAAAGCGGGATGAGCAAACCAGTGGGAGCAAGCCAGTGAGCCTCATCCC
>LOEQ01003370.1:82049-102740 GCA_001685075.1 Bramus lutescens
ATTCTATTCTGTACAATGTGTCTATGTGCCTTCTACCCGCCACCTGCTCACACCCACCCGCCTCAGCACCACATGGCTGAACTGGGACCCACCACCAGCCACTCAAGATCTTACATCAGCCTGGGCCCGCCATGCACCAGCTACCGGACTAGCTTTGCGGGCCTGCTGGGGATCCTAAAAGCATTTTTAAAACTCCAGAGCTGTAATCATTGGACTCTCCATTCCCTTGTGCTAAAGATTCAGTGTCTATTACTATGGATAGCATTAATCATAGTTACATTTTTTGGAAGATATAATGCTTTCAACTATTAACAAGTATACTTGTCAAGTAAGTTTTCAGGTCTTACTATCAGGCTAGGCTATGATAAACCATTGACTATCTGAAAGGTAATAGAAATGTTTCCTGACTTGGACATGAATGTATACAAAAAGGAAAAATTAAGCTTCAGACAACTTAACTAGTTAATTACTGACCATGTTCCTCTGACTGAACAGCTTACTTATGATCTGATTGACAAGAATGAATGTAACTCTCCACTGAGAGACACACTGATGAAGTTGAGTTTTTATTTATCTATTTATTGCCTATATGCTTGTCTATCATCTGCCTACTTATCTATAATAGGTAAGACAGATATACTTGTTTTAAGGAATTGTCCTCCTGTGGTGTTTTGGGTGGGGAAGGAATCAGTCTAGTCTTAAAATTTGCAGCCTAGCCTGGGAGGTTGGTATTCAAGTAAGAACTGATACTACATATGTTAGGTGATGCTAATTGTCAACTGGACAGGATCTAGAATCATTCAGAAGACAAGCATCCAGGCAGACTGTTGATAATCTAGATTAAGTTAATCGAGATGGGAGATGATGTACCTTAACTGTTGATGGCACCATTCCAGGGACTGAGATCCTGGGCTGAATAAGAAAGGCGAAAGATGATAGAGGATGATAATTCATCACTCTTCACTTCCTGACTGTGGATGCAATGTGACCAACTCCATGATACCCTTGCTCCCCCATTCCCACGATGGATTGTATCCTGCCACCATGTACAATAAGCTCTTTCTCCCTCCAAAAAAAGGAAGTATTTTTTTTATTTCATGAGTTATACCATGTTACAAATTTCAAAGTCCCCACATTCCTCATTATATGTTACATAAAACAGGCTTTGAAAAGATTAAAAAAATAAGGCACTATTGTTCAAATATTTTGGATTAGGGTTCTTATAAGAATCTTTCATTTGACTGGAAGGCTTTATTTTGAAACCTCAGTGTAAGCAGAGATTGCTTGTCCATTTCCTGGTGACTAGAACCGAACAATCACACTGAAACTATATTAATTACAATACTGTTTGGCCTATTAGCTCAGGCTTCTTATTACTTAACTCTTATATCTTAAATTAAATAATTTCTGTTGATCTGTGTATCACCACAAGGCTGTGGCCTACTGGTCAAGGTTCTAGGGCATCTTTCTCCTTTGGCAGCTACATGGAATCTCCCTGACTCTTCCTACTCTCTCCCTATATCTCTGTTTGGATTTTCTGCCTGGCTTTACTCTGCCCTGCCATGGGCTGAAGCAGCTTTATTCATCAACCAATAAAGCAACACATATACAGAAGGACATCCCACATCACCTCCATATTATTTTCTAAATATTAATGGAGAAATACAAATTAACCATTCCAGTGTTAGTAGCAAAAGATCATCACCATCTATCACCAATTTCACATCTAGATAAACACCCCAAGGTCAGGATTGATCTACACAATAGGTGTCTCAGGTCAAACTCCATTTCATTAGCAGGGATGTGGTGTCATCCAAAGCAAAAGAAACCTATTGCATTCTTCTGACTCCCAGTGTAGGAGGGTGTGTAGAGAAAGCTGTCCAAGTGATTTATACATTTGTGTAGTTTGCAAGCATGGGGTATGTCCCCTGCATTGAACAACTGCTTGATGATATTAAACAGCCTTATATTCACAGTGAACAAATAGAATAATTAGGACTATTCCAGAGAAAACTAGGTTGCTTGGCCCCTAGGCTCCATTAATAAATCCTTTGTATTTCCCAGGAATCTATCAGAAGGAAGCAGAGAAGGAGAAAGAAACAATGACAAAGATGGGGGGGAGGGAGATGGGGGAAGGGAGAGGGAGGAGGGAGAAATAAACATAGTGAATACATACTGAAATATGTGCTGACAGGGTTAAGTGTCCTTCTGGAGTTCAAAGCTTACCAAAGATAAATGAGATTATGGTTCACACAGATCCTACTCAGAGCCTAGGTTTCCTATTGAGGATTAGTTTTTCCTTAAAAGGGCTGTTAGTATGGGTTGAATCGTACCCCTCAAAATGCCAAGCACTGAAGCTCCAACCATAAGTACCCTGAAATGTGACCTTATTTGGAAACAAGACCACTACAGACATAGATGGTTAAGGAACCGTGAATTCCTACTGGGACCAGAGTTCCTAGAAAGATGGAGTGAGGGGAGAAATAAAAGTGGATGTGGAGAGGGGAGAAAGCATGAAAAACAGAGAGAATGCAGTCACCTGTAGAACGCAGTCACAGGAAGATACCCAAATGCCTAGGAGAAGCTAACCTTAACTAATGATGCTTATTCTAGCTCACAGAGCTCTGCAAAAGCTGATTCTGTAGGAGCCACCTCACCTCGTGAACTTCAGTAGGGAGCAGATTTCTACCATTTCCTAAATGTTTAGATATACTAGCAGGCTGAATGTATTCAGACAGGGACAGCAGAGTCCTAGGCTCTACTACTGGGGCTGATGGCCACTGACGAAAGTTATCAGAAGGCCAGAGAGATGGCTCAGCGGGTAAATCCATTTGCAACCAAGACCGTCAACCAGAGTTCATTCCCCCAGGCTCACACGATGGAAGGACCAGGTTTAAACCAGTTGCCCTCTGTTGTATATACATACCTCTAGCTCTGTCTGGTGCACACTGTCAATAGATGAATAAATAAATGTAATATTTGTTTTCAAAAGACTACAGCAGAACATTTGCATTACCCAATTTGAGGGAAAAGCTGGAGGTGACCACCATTTCCAAGCTTGTAAAGATGGATCAGAAGAAAGCATAGCAACTCAGTGGGACACTGAAAAGGGTCCAGGACCTTTCTCAATGAGCCGATGCTTCAGGAGCCACAGCCTCTCCTGTAGGTAGAATTGTTTGTGAGGTTGTGGCTCACACGTGAAGGCCCACTCACTCCTCTCGCTTGGTCATTCACATTCTTCTTCCTTGTGTAGGTTTAGTTTATTCTCTACCCACTATTGCTATTGCGCCCATGGGGTAGGCTCCGTGCCAAATAGAGTTATCATGTGGGGGAATGAAAGGGACCAGGGCAAGACAGGATCCTATAGAAACGAGGACTCTGTCAGAATCACCATTAAATGTATTTTAAGTGAAAAGAAACTGTTTTTCATTTTCACTCCGAGGCATGAGAAACGGCAACAGCCCTTGAAACCACGCCGCCTAGTCTGAGTGGACTCCTTAGAACTGTATGGTTGGCTGGCATTTTCTTAAGTTTTACAATAGACTTCCAATAAAGTCACCTGCAAGATTCATCATCAAGAGATGATGAGGAAATAAAGGCATTGATGCTGCAGAATCTTGCATCTGGACACTTCGTGCTCAGAAAAAAAAACCCACTCCGTCTTATTATAAGCCTGGGCAACACAAATTAGCAATGAGTTCTATATAATGCATGCTTTCTGCGGATACAGCAAATGCTCACTTATCCACTAGAGGACAGTGTTTCACAAATTTTCACCTCCCCCCTCCACCTTCCCCCCCGGATATTTCAAATGGTCAGTATCCGCCAAGTAATGATATTCAGTGTGTGCTTAGGGAAAGAGAAGAGGAAGGAGCAGAGAAAATTCTCACTGCTCCAATAAATGTTTAGCTTGGAATCATGAAGACAGTCTATATTAAGTCTTTATTCACAAAGCACATTTTGAGAACATTTTGGGTGCATTTGTCCATGTCCATGGCACTAGGGCAGGCCAATCACACGTCGTTTATGTCGAGCCTTAGACTCATTGATCAGGATAGAACAGAATGTTAAAGGTCCATGTTATTTGCCGGCCCTTGGAAGGTAAGCACTCAGTTAAACTGCCTTCTTCCATCTGCTTCCTCCCTACTCTGGGAGGAAAAAAAGACAGCAGATTAGAGTAATATTAGCAACCCAAAGAAATTTGATGTGTAAAGAAAAGTCTTGAAGAAAATGCATGGGTTTCAATTGTTATCACTGGAAAGGAAGTAAATTTGAGGAAGTTTGAGGGGAATTTTTTATTATGAGTTCTATTTTGGAATAGTTGAATTTTGGTTTATGAGGTTTATGTAGGTTATGTGTTTAATAAAATTGCATGCCATGAGTCTTCTTCCACTTCAAAAGTTGTTATTGGGTTGAACTTCAGAGTTCTTTGTGTTTTACAAAATTTATTGCAAAGGTGCTCTGAAGGATGCGCTTTCTTTGGTCACTAACACTAGATTTCAAAACAGGAGCAAAGAATGAAGTCTAAGCCTTTTTATTCTATTTGCTCAGTTAGAGAAGATGTGGGATTTCATTATGTAGCTAGTGAGTAGATAGTTTTACCATTCAATTATTCTACACAAAAATGTTTTTGTCCTAGGATTAAGTTCATTGCCAAAGTAGAAATGTATTTAGAATTAAAGAAAAGCATTCATGAGACGCATTGAAAATAGTACCTCAAGCCTGACTTGTCTTTCTTCTCAGCGGAGGTTACGGTCAGCTACTGAGTCCTCTTCCATATGGCCTGGTAAGAGGAAATGTCACCTGGAAAGATGAGCTCAAGCCAGTGAGCTCCACCGTGTAAAATCAAAGCAAATATCCTGTCTACCCACTGTTACACCCTTATTTTTCAATGCTTGCTTCCTATAATCTTATAAGTGGCATTAACCAGCTTAGCTTTCTGTGGGATGGGAGGAGCCTGGGCATCTGATGTCATCTATCTCCCAAACGGTGTGTAGGAACTTCCAAGATATGGTTTGTGTGTTGAAAACTGGGAGGGAAGTGGGACTGATTGATCTTACCCATTCTAAGAAGTTTCCTTTCTAACTCAATTATTTCATGTCTGGAAGAGCTCTTTAAAAAATGATTCCAAAGTGTATATTTTCTGTGGCCAAAAACCTAAGCTATTTGGAACATCTACAAATGATGGCCTGAATTACCTCTAAAGAATGAATAAAGAGAAGATGATTATTTCCCATATTTTCATAGTTACCTAATATTAAATTTTTTTCTGATCCTTATGACTTGGATCTATGAGTAATGTGCACTTTGTTTGCTGGGACAGAACTGGGTGGGTTAAAATGGCCAACAGAGAAATCTGTGGCTTGGGAGGTTCTGTGAGTGTGATGGCTTAATAGCAGTTTGAGATAACAAGTCTAGACTATACAAATTGAAATGCTATTATATGCTTTAGGATAATGGGATGATCTGGAAAGCCCATTTACCTAATTCATTTCAGCTCATGCAAATGCCAGAAATCAGCTGCAGGGTCCTAAGGCATGTGTATGGATTCTGTCACTATGGACATGCGAGTCTTCAAGTTAATAAATGCCACCCCGTTGGCTTATCTTTGGAAGCCCACAAATCATGCTTTTCACTCTTTCTTCATGGGATCATTGGGGGTAAACTGAGCCAAGTGAGGAAAGATGAAGCTACCCATTTAGCTGACCTTGAGTTTGAGATCAATACTGTGCCAGAAATGGACCAGATTATGAAGCAAAAGACCTCAAACTCTGTGCCAGGCCTTGGGGCAGGGCAGTAAATGTGTGTCTGTGTATTGCATCTTGGAAAACACACAAGCACCTAAAATCTGAGCAAGGAGGAAACTGAGGTCGTTCTGGGTTGACAAATGACTGGGCTTCCTTCAAAGTTCCCATTCTCACAGAACTTAAAACTATACCTGCTCTCAGATTCTCCTGGATTTCTCAACTCTCACGCAACAGAATGGCTTTCACTCTTGCTACGGCTGTGAACAGTTTTGCTGGTGTGAGTTCCCTCATGCTTCCTCTCTACAAATGCAACCTTATACTTGCTGAGTAATTTCCTTTTTAAGAGGAAAATTCCCCCCTTTTATTTGTCTAGTCATATAGACAAATAGACTATATGCTTTTACCCACCTTAATCTCTGAAGTTTTCAATTAGTATACACAATTTCACAAAAGAATAGTTTTCGCTGTGGTATTTTATACATGTGTATAATGTACTTTGATCATATTTGCCTTCACCTAACCTCTGTCCTTACCTCTCCCTCTAGTCTCCTTCCTTGTCTTCAATACCCCACTATTTTTATTCTCATGCCTTTTTAAAAATCTAGATACAGAATATGATTTTTAATCTTTCTCATGCCATGAAATAATTCCTTTGGAATCTTCCTTCAGCAACTAGAATCTTACTGTATTTATCCACCAAAACACACTAAAACATTTCCCTTCAAATCAAAATAACACATCTTTTGGTAATCTGTATCCTTAGAATATCATCAGCATGGCTACTGATGATCAAAACCTCAGGGTTCCATTTGTACACCCACTGGTGATTCACATCCTCAGGGTTCCATTTGCACACCCACTGGTGATCCCTATCCTCGGGGTTCCATTTGCACACCCACTGGTGATCCCTATCCTCAGGGTTCCATTTGCACACCCACTGGTGATCCCTATCCTCAGGGTTCCATTTGCACACCCACTGGTGATCCACATCCTCAGGGTTCCATTTGCACACCCACTGGTGATCCATATTCTCAAGTGTAGAAATTAGCTCGATTCGAGAAATAACCAGGCTAGCTAAAAGATAAAACAATTATAATTTTATTTATTATAAGGGGATAACTCACGGAAACAGGAACAAGAAATCCAAGCTCAGCTGTGCCCCCATGGAAATCACCCAGAGAGAGTGCACCTGGGTCATGCGCCCATTTTTCTCTCCCAGAAAGCCACGCCTTTACTTGGATCCACCTCTTAAAGATAGTTGGCCAACAAGGTTTCCCCATCACTCAAGCTGTTATCAGCACACCACTGGTGATCCGTATCTTCGCAGCACACTACTGGTGATCCGTATCTTCAGGGTGTTACCAGCATATCCAAATACATCCTAACTGGATTCCCTGCTTCAGTTCTCATCTACCAAGATCTAAGATTCATCTTTCTAAAACTTAAGTCTGATTATTTCGCTTAGCCCTTAAAAAAAGTTTCTGATGGTGCTGTATTTCCTGCAAGAGCAAGATATGATGCCTTTGCATGGCATTCATAAGATCTGGCTGCTTCATGTCAACTTATGACTCCGCTTAGTTTCTGGGTACATGATTAAGTGACCGTTTGCTGTGCCCAGAAGCCGGTGTGTAGCTTATTTCATGCTTCAACTCCTGCTGGCATCCCTGCTTCGCCGTTCTACACATGTAACACTTATCCAGGGTCCACCTCTCAGCAGGCCTATGGCCTTCTCTTGGTGTCTTACGCCATTTCGTTTGCTACCTTGTAGAGTTCTTTTATACCTGAAATTCTGAGCCTTTGTATATTAGAGAGTCCATCTGGACACTCCTTGGAGGCTTGAACTATTTATCACCCGTATCTAACCCCCCAGTAATTCACAGCCCTTGGCACCTGGAGCACCTAGGAGAAATATTTAGTGTTTAAATAAAGCCTTCCAGCCAGATGAACTTCGCAAAACTAAGCGGACAGATACCCATGAGACCTGGGTCTCCAGCCTTTGTGGCGCCAATCATGCACCTTCGTTTCTCTTCTCAGCATTGCCAGCGCTGAGGCTCAGGCTCACAGGATGCCAGCGTGTCCTGCTGAGGATTCCAGTGATGGGTATCAACTAGCAAAGAACTAATTTGCTGAAACCCTAAAATCTCAAACGTTTTGTCTTTTCGGTTGAGATTAAGAAACCTGCTTTTTGGTGGAGCTAGGGTGTTCTATTGCTTGCATGTTCATGATTCCACAGTAGGGACCATCTCAGCCTTCTATTCTCATTTCTTAGGTGACTTAACCTGTCTGTGCCTCCGTCTCCTTTCTAAAATTGATATAGTGGTCTCTACCTCAGAGAATTTTAAAATTGTTCCTCAACTAAACACTCTGTATTAGTCTCTCCCATTCTTATGTGTATACAATTTAAAAATGAATTGCATATTATGCGATTATTAAAGAGTAAGTAATTTAAATGTTAGTTTTCTTGTAAAACTGTTTCAGAGGGCTGTAGTATAGAAATCCAGAGATAAAAGTGTTCAGGGTGTGTGGGGTGCATCTGTATGTGTGTGTGTGTGGTGTGCTCTGTGGTGTGTGTGTGTGTGTGTGTGTGTGTGTGTGTATAGATGCAAAACTGTTTTAAATAATTGGGCTGGAAATTGCTGGAAATGCTCTTCAGAAGTACCTTCCTCATGTAAACTAACTTCTTGTGCAGAAAAAAAAAAACCCTCTCCTTTGCTGCTTTGCTGGTACACATAGGAGATAGCAATGTGCCCTGAAACATTCTTAATAATGGACTCAAGAGTAAATACATGACTATGCTAAATTTATGTTGGAACTACTTTTTCTCCTTGTTAACAAAATCTGTATCTTTCCATATCAAAAAAATACTAAATTGCAACTGGAAAAGAATAAAAGATTAATTTGACACCAAAATCTAAGGTTGTTCAAGCTCTTTGATTCACCCACATACGGATCTTAGTCAAAATACTTTTCTATTAAAATTTATTTTTATTCTGCTTTTAGAAAATATTCATTCTTTCTTTAAGCATTCCTGTATCTTAAGGAAGATAATTCCACAATCCTATCCTCACATTACCGGCTGAAATGTGAGATTCTGAAGGGAATGTGAGCCACCAAGAGGTTGAATGGCTTTCTCAGGACCACACACCAAGTCAGGGTCAGAAGTGGGGTGAGAAAAGGCCAGTTTCTCCATTTCTCCCCCAAGCGTTCCTCTCTATTTATTTAGGTGTAGTGACTGTGCCAGTCAGCCATGAGTGGGGTTTCACAGTGTGACAGTGAGATATTTAAAGGATGGCCTTTTAAGACAGCATTTTGTGGCCTTTGTTTAAAATAACACAAATATTCCCAACAAAATCTTGCCCTCCATTTGCCTGGCTTTGGACATCTGTGTATTCTAACATTGTAGGTTACAGCCTCACAACATGTGGGCGCTTGACCACTCCTTCAGCAACATCTTTTTCCCCCAGGCATCTTGATTGACAATTTGGAAGGAAAGCTACAGTCTGTCTTCCACCTCACACCCTGGAAAATAAGAAGATAGTGCTTAGTTAAGTCACGAGAAAACGGCATTTGTGAACATAAGCAAATAAACAAGAGATTGGCTCAGATCCAGAAACTACTACCAATGGAGCAGGTTGCCTGTGGCCTGTGATACTTATGAAGTAGTGTGTGTGATAGGCTTGTCCAGAGGACAGGGATGGGCCCCCCGTCACGGGCCTGCTGTGCTCATGTGCAGAGCTTTATGCCTTTGTCCATCTCTTGTCCCTTAGAACATGAACATATTGATTGCCATCTGCCAAGAAAATGTGTCAGAAGACTGTAAAACATCCATGGGTATTTATTACCTACTATGCAGAAATTCCCTCTTTATCAATGAGGTTTTATGCTATTTTATTATTTAACGATTTTTTTCTTTTTCTTTTCCCCCTAAATTAGGAGGTGGGGGGGGCATGTGGAACCTGTTAACATGACCACATGACATTGAAGTTCAAATAATTACTGTGAGTGGCCCTATGCTAAATAGTTAAAAACTGTTAAGCTATTTTCTACTCAATGAAAACTTCATTTCTCTTTATGCCATAAATTCACAAAGCTGTCACATGTATGTTAATTATTCCTTTTTAACTAGTATAACTCTTCTTGAAGTAGTTCCTTTGACCCTCTTGTCTTCTTTTTAGTCCACTTAATTGGTAATTTATCAGGCATTTGATAAGACTAGAAAACATTTAGACTGTACTGTGTGGTTCTCATGCCAACAACTCTGCATTTCTGATTCTGTATTCATCACTTCCTGTTTCCTGTTGCCTCCTCTGAAGATTCAAGGGGAGTGAAATGACCCACAATGCCTCTCAGTTTTAAAGATTTATGTATCTATGCATGCTTCTATTTTTGTTTATAGCATTGGTTCATAGCATAATATTTGTGTTCTAAGGAATTTTACATATAAATGTGTGTGTGTGTGTGTGTGTGTGTGTATGCATGCATAGCACTTAGGCTTTGCCTTGAAATTAGGAGACCCAAAAGTGATGTGGGAATTCCCTCTGTATGCTGTGAATATACTTTATTACCATTTGTTAACAAAGAAACTATTTTGGCCTATGGTAGGACAGAATATAGGTAGTCAGGAAAACTAGACTGAATAGAGGGAGAGAGAAGGCAGAGTAAAAGAGATGCCATGTAGCTGTTGAAGGAGAAAGACACCAGAACCTTACTGGTGAGCCACAGACTTGGGGAGATGCACAAATTAATAGAAATGGATTAATTAAAGATGTAAGAGCTAGCTAGGATTATGCCTGAGCCATTGACCCCACATTGTAATTAATATAGTTTCTGTGTGTTTATTTGGGTCTAGGCAGCCAGGAAATAAAGCACAGTCTCTGTTTACACAAAACTTAACCCAAAAGCCAGTGAGGAAGCTGGAAGGTGTGTCAAAGTTAATAAATGTCAAAACAACTCATCCTTTTTATCATTATTATGATAATGATTTTCGAAGTAGAATTTTAGCTGTAAAATATTAGCATGAACCTGATTTCCTAATCTTTCCCATGAAGATGCTACATGCCCCATGAAGTCTTTGGAAGATGACATGAAAATAGCGCATATGGCAGCTCCTGACATGGAGGAAACCATTGCCATGTGTTTATAGTGCCTTAGTAATTTTGCCAGCTCAGAGTAAAAAGCACTAACGTGTAGGTCAAAGTTTTATTTGGAAAGACTAAGTTCTGAAATATTAGCTTTGATGGAAGGGTGACATCACCATAGTTGTAAATAAGAGTATGGTTTAATTGACTCATTAGTAGGCAGTTAATCCAGAGAACTTTGAGACACTGCTGGAGATTCCCCGTTGGTCTGAGTAATGTCTGGACTCAAGGCAGTTGTCCACAGAAAGGTTGTGCAGGCAGATAGCAATATTTCAAATCCAAGGTTCTTCCAAGATGTCTAAACCTGGGCAGATCCTTACACATTTTGAGGTAATTTCCATGCTGTGAAACAGCCATGGGAGTTGTTGAATCCTCTGGGAATTTGGGAGACAGAGAAGCCAGGCCCATAGGTGTAGTGATATTTCATTCACACTTTAATAAATAAAGCTTGCCTGAAGATCAGAGAGTAAAACAGCCCCCTTGTCAGCTTTACAGACCAGGCAGAGATGACACACACCTGTAATCTCAATAGCCACACCAGTTTGCCTTAGAAACGAGGCATTAGTGGTACACGCCTTTAATCCCAGCACTAGAGAGGAATATAAAACAGGAGGAAACTCTCAGTCAGTCTCATTCTGAGGACTCCTGGAGACAAGATCGCCATTTTGGACTGAGGTAGAGGTAAGAGCCAGTGGCGGGCTGTTTTGCTTTTCTGACCTTCAGGTTGAACCGTAATATCTGTCTCTGGGTTTTTACTAATTCGTGCTACATGCAGGAGCTACACTGGAAACCCAACAGAGTGAGAGGCCTCTGAAATGTCAGCTGTCACTGGCAGGCAGAGGGCACGGATCTCCAAAGGCTTTTCCTGGAGAAGTCATCTCCTTTGTTTTGGAGGTAGTAAAGCCCCACATAAACCACAGACCTTTAGAGCTTGCCCAGCATTATTCTAGAATAATATGGGGCATGATTATTGATGCTCTTTCTGTTAACTGTGCCTGAAGAGGAAGTGCAGCATGTAAGCAAAAATAGCATTTGCTTGAGATATTGGTAGAATAACTCAGGACGATGGACAGTCTCCAACTCAAGGAATTGAAAAGCTGCCACGCCTTGGCTTACATTTCATCAGGACCAATGAGGATGCCCTGGCCATCCTAGAAACACTCTGTGTCTAATTAGAGTAAAACAACATTTTGAGTTAGATTGCAGTAGGTGTGTGGATCTTCAAATCCACAGGGAGGACATATTTATTTTAGAGAGAGACATTCTGATTAATCAAATGGGTTTGTAGGACTCTGTGTTTGCAGAGAAACTTGTCTTTCTTCTCAACTAATGACATCATTTGCCTAAGAAGGGTCTCGGAATCCCTCAAGCTTCCTTTCCTAACCCCTTGTCCTAGCAATCTTTCACACACAGCCAGGGGCAAGGAAGGGAGAATGGGAAGAGGCGATGGTGTAGATTCCCCTACTGTGAAAAGGAGTAAGAATTACAGAAAATAGCAACAGCACAAGTCCCAACGGATCAGTTCACGCTGATCTGTAAAAGGCTGGGACCTCATTGAAAATATTGTATGCTTTTAATTCCCCTTCACACTGAAGCAAAAAGAACACATATTCCCATGGACATGGATATATTTACTAAGCTGATCAGCAAGGTCAAAGTTCACAATCAACTATAGTCAGAAGTGGGAATCACACCGCCATTTTTGAAAGCCACTTCTCAGGCTGGGAAGGTAGCGGAGTGGTAAACACTAGCACAGCATGCAGATGGCTCTCAGTTCAGTCCTCAACATCAGAAGCCAGATCTTCCTAGGCAAACAAAGACGGTGCTGCCCAAACTATGGGTATGTTGCCCTGGTTTGCTTTCCAGATTTCGAGCCTAGCATTCCTTCTGGAACCTTCAGGGTAGAGCAAATTTGTTTACATGATGATGTAGTGGCAGCCTTAAGCTGATGTCACAGCGTTGCTAAGAAAACATGAAAACATGGCAGCTGCTTCCAAGGTGTTGCCAAATATCCAAAGATGGTGCCATGGTCATCTCAAAATGTAATTTTTTTAAAGGTAATTCTACCGTTTCTCAACAGCCTTCACAGCAATGAATAGAAGGATGCTGCTGGGACACATTAGGATTGACTCCACACATGCAGGACTGAAGATGGTGGATTTCACACATCTCCTGGGACTGCATTCCCACGCCAGTGCCACCACTGTTCTTTGTGGTTCCATATCTCAACGAGCTCGCTCAAAGGGTCTAGCCATAGTTCCTAAAGTCCTTTGTGATGTCTGTCCAGGAGGGATCCTTTTTATATCCTATCCCTTGCTATGATACTCTAAACCTGCCGAGGACAGAGGAACCACTCTCATTAAAAGCAAAACAAAACACAACAAGGCAAACTTTGACAGGGCTGGAGACGCAGCTCCATGGTTAGGAGCCTGGACTGCAAGTTCAGTCTCCAGTACTCATGTCGGGAGGCTCGCAACTGCTCGAAAGTCCAGTTTGAGAGGGAGCCCACGTCTCTGGCATTTGTGAGCACCTGTGCTCCTGGGGACACACACATGCATACACTAATATTAAAATTAATCTTAAAAAAAGAAGACTTATGGAGGTGGTTCTACAGCTTGTATGCTGGCTGATGACTAATCTCTCTGATATCATATTCCTTGTGGTTTCTTAGCACCCAACAGACAGAATTCCCTCATCTCTAACACTGATTCTTTTTCACCTCTGGTAGACACAGAATCATTGAAATTTTATGTAAGGTTTTCTGCCAGTGAAATTGGTGGGTCTAACTATACAGTGTGAGGATCTAGAGTTTTTGTCTTTGACTGACATGTCAAACAGGGTCCTCTACTGAGCACAATCCCGAAATGTGGGTTCATTTTTAAGTAGCAATCAATATAAATCTTAGTTATCGTTGTGATGGTTTATATTGTTAATTTGACAGGATCCCAAGTCACGTTGGAGACAAATATCTCCTGAACTGTTGATGGGTGGTTTTCTAGATTGGATTAATTCATGTGGGAGGATCCTCTCTAAATGTGGGTGGTACTGAACTCAATAAAAAGTCTAAAACTAGCTCAGCAGGAAAATTTGCTGTGCTCTGCACCTTGACTGCAGATGTGAAGAGACCAGCTGCCTCATGTGTCTGCCTCCATGATGTCTTCAACATGAGGAATTTCTCAAAGTAGAAGACAAAATAAACCATTCCTACTTCTCAGATATTTTGTTGTAGCAACCTGAAAGGTGATTAATATAATCAATTTTTACCATTACAATTTTCAAACACATGTTAAAGATATTCTTCCAATATATTAGAATATCAAATAATCTCCATATGTATATGACATTAAGACACCCAGATAGTGAGATTTAAGTCTTTCCAGTGGGAGACTTCCTTTCTTATTTCTACACACGAGCTCTGTAGACCTGGACATTCCTGCCATGCATATTCTTTGTTCTGTATAATTCTATCCGTAGGATTCTAGGTTACTGCAAGTTCAAATCCACTCTTGAACAATTGCATCTATAGTTGACTCTAGGGATTGCGGGGATGTCCCGGGATTTTGCTGACTTCCTTCCCATTATTGATCTCAGCTCTGTTGTTACTGTTTGAAGAGGTGCCTTCTGGTCCTTAGAAGATGTCTCACATGGTAATGCACTTGATAAACAAGCATGGGGACCTGAGTCTGGTCTTCGGCACTCACATCTTAGAATTTTCAGGAGCTCTTATAGGTTCCTGTAATCCCTGCTGGGGAGGTAGGCACAGAATGCTGCCTGCGGCCTGCTGGCTAGTCAATTCGGTCAAATTAGTGAGGTTCAATAAGAGACCCTGTCTCAAAAAAAATAAGATGGAAAGTGATTGAGGAAGAAATCTAATGTCTCTGGTCAACACCACACACACACACACACACACACAGCCCATATACATCACAACACACACATACAGACAACACAAATACAAGTCACACACATACATATACATACACACACACCCCATACACATCACAACACACACATACAGGCAGCACAAACACATGGCGCACACACACATACACAAACACCCCATATACATCACAACACACACATACAGACAACACAAATACAAGTCACACACATACATATACATACACACACACCATACACATCACAACACATGCATACAGACAGCACAAACATATCACACACACACACACGCACACACACACACCACATATAGACAGAGGCAGAGAGCCAGACAGAGATGGAGAAGCATCTTTTGACCAGTCCATCAAAAATGGTCCCTATTTAACTTTTGACCTACTGCTTTTACAACTCTCTAAAAACTATTTTTCCCCTTTTGAATTAGCCTTTTCTCTCATCCTCATTAGGACATCATCTCCTTAGAAGCAGAGATCTAGTGTGCATGACTTCCTTCATGCTTGGAGCAATGTGCTTTTACATGTACTCTGTCGAACAAACGTGCAGAAGGTGGATATTTATGGAGAATACAGAGAATTCCTCTTGAAGCTAAGTTGCCGACTGAACAGCAATGGCGGATTCTGTGAAGCCACCAGTGGTTTGTGCTCTCAAACGACAACATGGGATTCCTTTCACAGACTTTCTGAAGTGTGTTAAGGGACATTATTTGTGCAGCCCTGCAAAAGCCATTGCTATATCCATAGCAAGAATGAGACTGAATATATTCTTCTCTAAATGAACATATTTCCTTTGGAAACAGTTTAGAAACTGTTTTTATAGCTTGTCTTTGTCAACAGAAGGGGAATTCTCCCAAACAGTTGCTTTGTCTTTCCAGATATTGAACCTCACACAAGCAATTGTGCTTGTTCCTGTTTTTGACTTGTTGACATGCAGAAAGAAATGACAGCCACACTGTATTGAGTGTATATTATGTGTACTAAGGCTGTGAAGGTTCTGCCTGTTCTTCTGTCCTCACTTTCTGCTGATTCTCCACCCCATTCCCTGCCTACTTTTCTCTCTCATTTCTTATTTATTTGCTTTATTTGGCTTTATGATTCTTTGTAGTCACATTGTTTGGAGCAGGCAAGGTAGAAATGTATTTTTAAATGATATCTCTCAAGGCACTGTGTTATTTTTTGGATCTTATATTTAGACAATGTAGGTGGGGCCCTGAGTGACACAGAGCCCTTGGGACATAAGCAGGTATGCTGTAAAGATAAACTGGAAAACATCTCCACTCAGTGACTTGTTTTTTGGCTCAAATATTTAAGATGCACCATATGTTTGAACAAAATCATCTTCCTAAGAAAAACATTAAAGTTGCTTTCTGGACATTGAAGCAAGCGAAAGCAAAACTCCAGACTGCTTTGAAGGACAGGCCTGCGGTGCAGGAGGCGTAAACATAAGCCCAGATGTCAGATGTTTCCGCGCAGCAATGTGAAGAAATGCTCATCTTTCTTTATTTACACTTTGCAGCAAATATTTTGCAAAGAGAAAGCAAAGAATGTTGACGTTCCACCAGTGAAGCTTCAAGCATAACAAGGTCCCCAGTCCCAAAATGTCAGAATTCTCTGAAGCATCCTCTGAGCACCCTGGAGCATCAAACATCTGGTGATGTGTTGAACAATAGTTTCAAGGACTGTCGAGGAAGGAGGAAGGCCCTAAGATGCACATCCACTTCTAAAGTCTTCTCTAAACTGTAAATTTCTACTTTAAAGTTGTCATCACTCTGTTTTTAAACCAGAAAAAAGAATGTGTAAATTTACACATATACACACACTCACACACACAGACTCCTCACACAGCTACATGCCCACCCCACACAGACACACTTATGCACACACATACATACACAAATACATACACATGCATACACACACCCTATGCACCCCATGCATGTCTACACATATACTTCCTACCCTTCACATACATACACACACACTCATACACATGCAAACACACACACCCATACATACCCCACACACTAAAACACACACTCACAAACACATATGTGCACATATACACCTACAGACTCAAAGATACACAAATACCCCACTCCCCCATAACATACCCGAATACCCCACATGCACACACAAATACACACATATGCATACACATTCCACACACACACACATGCACAAACATACACACAGAGACACAGACAGGCATGCACATATATGCAGCAGATTTTCTGCCCACTACGTGCTTAAATTTTCTTCAAATTCTATTTTTCCATCATAGAACTGTCTTCCACCTTGGACATTTGTTTGGTGGTTGTAAACATTGTTAGTAGAGAGTTCACTATTCTGAGAGTGGGAAGCGATCATCTGGATGTTGTTGCCAACCTAAGCTTCTTATTTCTGATTTTCTCTATGAATCACAGGAAGAGAGAGTAAACCATATGCATAACAAAACATTGAAGACAGACTTGGCTGGCTGTGACCACCAGGACAAGCTTCATCCTACCTGTCAGAGGGTGACGAATGCTTAAATAGGACCCATGAATAGTCTGGGGGAGATGAGGGGAGGGAGAGGGCTCAGGAATCACTGCCCAGTTCCATCCTCCAGCTTGTAAAGGAAGATAACCTGATGGCATTCTATGTATAGTGCAT
Source organism: Bramus lutescens (assembly GCA_001685075.1). NCBI lineage: Eukaryota > Metazoa > Chordata > Mammalia > Rodentia > Cricetidae > Bramus > Bramus lutescens. The sequence goes on from LOEQ01003370.1 coordinate 99,501, forward strand.
AACAGGGGTGACTATCTTACTTCATCCTTCAGACTGGGCCATCATGCTATATTACATTTCATGGATGCTGTGGCTTTTCATTCTTGGAAACTTGCTTTCTTCTTCCAGATCCAAAATTTGGGGGAATTTAATAAATGGCCAAAGAAAAAGTGAGGAACTAGGCTGCCACAGACCAGCTTATCAAACTGGGACCTTAGGATATGAGATGAAAGGAACTGAGGGATAAGAAGAACAGGGCTTACTACAGTGCTTCCTCCATGCTTTCCGGTCAGCAGATACTCTCAGTCTTAAGGATAAGGACACTGACCTTGAAAATATTACAGAAATATGAAACAGGACCAGTATAAATTTTAACCAAAGAACAAAGGGGATTGAAAACAACTGGAAGAGAAAAGACATTGGAACGTGACTGTGCGCTTATTATAATACTTACTGCCTTTTGGGGAGAGTCAATGGGTATGGCCACAGAGCACAACGTAATTATATCTTTTTTTTTATTTTTACTTTTCCAATGTGTGTTTGAGAACACTTTTGTTTTTAGAAAAATGTACCGCTCTATTTATTCTTCTATGAGGGAGCCGGTTATGGCAATAACATGCCGTTGTTTCTATCACTGTCTGCCTTAGTTAATCATTGCTCTTCCCCACATTATGCCTTTGAATTAGGCTAACATGAGCTAAAGCAGAGTTGACTGACTGATATGGGGTCAAGCCTACTGGTTCCTTCCTTTAGTGCCACCTAACTCTAAGGCCTCACCCACAAGCCAGGGGAAGCAGGGCAGCAAAGACGCAGGATGGCATCCAGCACCTTAACTTCCTTCCTTTTCTAGTTTTGCTGATAGAAGCTGCAATCTGACCTTTTCCATCGGGACTTCTGACTCCGCAATAGTGACATGGGGACTTATGAATTGTAAAATCACGGTTGATGGCTAGCCTTGTTTCTAACTAGCTTTTATAATTTAAACTAATCCAGTCCAGGTGTGGTGGTACACGCCTTTAATCCCAGCTCCCTTAAAGCAGAGGAGGGAGAATCTCTGTGAGGTCAGATCATGGTCTATGTAGAAAGACAACTTGAACTAACCCATCTCTATTAATTTCCTTTTCCCCTCTATTAACTCTGCCTATGTTGCTTTCCTGCTTCTCCAGTGTCAAACTGGCAACTCCTCAAAACGACTCTCCCCTTCCCAGCGTTCTCTCTGCCACCCAAATCCTGCCTAGCTATTGACTGTTCAGCTTTTTATTAAACCAAACTAAGTGACAAATCTTCACAGCACACAAAAGATTATTCCATAAAGGAACTTATACAGATTTTGTTTGAATACCATTAAATATAGGGTGGTATTGTAATATGGAGTGGAAAGTGTCTATCCAAAGAGTCTGGAATGTAATATTGAGTTGGAAGGGTCACCGCAGCCCCAAGCCTGGAAATTGCCAAGCTCATGGACTCCAATTCCCAGCCTGCCAAGCACTTGGATTCCAACTCCCAGCCTGCCAAGCGCTGACCCCTCCCTGGGGAGGGAAAGGACACTCTCATAGGGTATTTAGGCTGTTGCTGGAAAAAGGAAAGTGTGGTTTTGGTTTTGCGTGTGCTCTACTTCTGTCTCCCCAGCCCCCCATGGTCCTGGCCACCCGAGAGTGCGACATTTATTAAATGTGGCCATTTTTGATTCAGTCTAATCTGGTTTGATTGGAGTTCTTTGTGCCGGCAGAGAGGCTCAGTTAGGAAATATTCCTAACAGGTATTATAGTCACAACTAAAATTAGTAGGCTTTTACATAGGAAAGAAATTATACATACCAAATTCAAATCTCGAATCAAATCAAATGTCCTGGATAAAATCAAACTTCAATACTAAGAGTATTAGGACATCCTAAATCACATAAAGCAGGAAGGAAGACCACAGGAAACTAATCCAAGCTAATCTTCATTTTGTACTTAGTCTGATTTCTTCTGGAGCATCATGTAGGACAAGATAACTTGAAATTCCAGTGTGTTGTAGGATAGGACTGGTGCTTTGCAACTATTTTTTATGGAACTCCTGATTTCTTCTTAGACATTTGGAAAATTAATGATAGTAATGATTAAGTTTGTAATGCCACTTAAACTGAGAGTCAGCACTAATAGAGTGTACATTGTTGCTATTGTATGGTTGGAGCTGTGTCACAATTCATTATTTATTGTAAAAATTAGACAAAGTTTATCAATAGTAACAGAAGGAATGTGGTTTAACTTTCTTCTTTGAACCTATGCTCTAAATTTCCTTTTACAAAAATAGCTAATTCTATAGCAAGTCAATTTTATGTTGGTGGATCTTACTTTCCAAACAGATTTAGAAGTTTGGGACTCATCTGGTATTGTCTCCCATCATGTTGGCTCACACAAGGCAACTCCAGCTTCCTCTTCTGCAGTGCTGCTGCAGTGAGCCATCGCCACCCGATTGCTTGCTCAGCCTAAGAGGCCATTGTTTAGAAATGGCCCTTGCAGAGGAGGAAGCACACAGCCAGAATCAATGCTGACATACGTGGGCCCCAGCCAAAGGAGACTTAAAGAGGATTTTTTCCTCCCCTCTTCACCCACAACATCTTCGAGATCAGAATGCGAACTGGAAAGGCAGACTCTTTGGAATTCAGGAATAGGTTTGGCGGTTGAGGCTACAGGAATTTTCTGCTTTTTATAGAACTGTTTTAATGCTTTAATAGAAAAGAAGCACTCTGTTTATATTGGGAGACTTTCAAACACTTTTGTTTCATGAGCTTTTTATTGTGTTTGGAAAGCAATAACCCTCTCTCTGGGGTCACTTTTATGGGTGACAGAACTTCAGCCGATTCTATGCAGAGATTGCTAAGACTGTCTTTATTTGAAAAGGTGAAGTGTTTCACCAAAGTTTAATTTTGTTTCTATGATTAGAATTTCAGAAACTTAAAGATTGCAGGTAATACTGCCTTCTTTTACGTTTAGGTAACAGGGATCCAAAAGCAGTTAAAATGCTTCCTTCAGACATAATCAGAGGGTCAGAGAAGAAGCTCCCTGGAATGTGATCTCCCCTCCTGCTCACCATCTGGCTTGCCTTGTGCCTCCTCCACCAAAGGGTGAGCTGCGCTAAGTGGAGTCCCACACTCTACCTGCCCCCATCCTCCAGGGTGTGTCCTCTCAAAACCCTCTGACTTGGTTGTTCTGCCCGGAAAAGAGTTTCAATTCAGAACGAAGGGAATCTAGACATACTTGACTCCGTCATAGTAAC
>LOEQ01003370.1:108643-120888 GCA_001685075.1 Bramus lutescens
ATACATACATACATACATACATACATACATCATACATACATACGTACATACATAAAAGGTATTTTCGGTATACAAGATCATGGAATGGATGTAGACCAAGTGCCACTTTCTCCTTCCCAATCTTCTCGTTTATTTCTTTTTCTTTCCTAATTTCCATGTCTAAAATTTCCATCACAATGTAAAATTGAAGTAGCACAAAAAGATGTACTTGTTTTATTCTTAGCTTTTAGGGGGTAATAACTTTCAGTCCTATTATATTTGATGTGTAGATCAGTTGTGGTTACAGAAACATAAGCAGCCAGTAAGAAATCAGAATTAGCATCCAGGAAAAAATAATTTGGAAAGCTGGGCATGATCAATGCTGCTCAATGCTACATGATCAAAGGACGATGCTTTTGTTTTGACAACTGGCTGTTAAAAAAAAAAGAAAAGAGAGGAATCTGGCAAAATTTAGGAAACTATCAACATCAACAGGAAACAGAAAAAAAGAGGGGGATAAATAGAAGGACACTGAACAGGAACACTCAGAAACAAAGGGGGTGCTGAGGAATGGCATCATGAAATGAAGCAGGTGAAGCTATAAAGAGATGAAGGAACTAGAGGTCCACAATTTTATGATGCCAAGTAGGGTGATGGCTGGGAAGAAGCTCTGGGCCAACAGTCAGATGTCAACTGGCCTTTGAAGGAATGGCTGGTCCATCAGAAATTTATTATACATTTTCCCCACAAATGACTTGTTTCAAATTATATTAGGTGTGCAATTGACTTAGCAAATACTTGAATATACAATTCTTTCAAATCCACATATATCATTTCTATTGCTCTATTTTTATCCTTAAACCAAATTCAGCTTTTTTGGTGGGTAAAGGAAATTGTTTATACATTTCCTGACAAATATTTATATCTCATTATATGTGTTAGCTAACTGCTAACAAAGCATACAAGAAAACCAAACAGATGCTTCAAACTCAGATAAGATGTTTCTCACCAAAAGGTACTTTATTTTAGAATAAATTCTATTCTGTGAGAAGAGAGTACTAAAATCAGACTCCTAGTCTCTTGTGAAAAGTTTTAAAGGCTACATTATCCCCTAAATAATAACTGTCTGAATGTCTGACCAGAATGTATTCCATCTGGTTGGTGGTTTAGGCAAGTAGAGACATAATACAAGTTGTAGCAAATTAGGAACATTAAGCCACATAAAAATGTCATTTTGAAACTGTTAGGACATTCTCAGAAAACTGACTCGGTGCAATATGATGGGGAAGCACCCCACCATAGGGGGGTGGGAGAGCCCCAGCTTCCGGCTCCGGAGGCTGCACACCAACTCCCGTTCTGCTCCCTTCCCTCTCTGTCCTGTTGTGGGAAGACCGCCAGCCAAGACGCCACCTGCCTCTCAGGAGAGAGGAACACATGTCTGTGAGGCCAAATCCAGATCCCCATGCAGCGCTCAGTCCCAGTAATGCTTTCCTGTGGGCCTGAAATTCAATCCTGCCCAGTGCTCCAAAGGGCTCGAGGTCCAGTTAACGGAACCGCTCTGTGGTGCTGAGTGGTCTCCTGAAAAATCCAAGTCCCGAAGTAAGTTGCAGGAATACGGTTGACTTAACAACCAGCGCAAGTTTAGAATACTGATCCCTTTATTTGGCTGAAAATGAATGAACACTGTTTTGTAACCTCATTTCTTCTGTTTTTTTTTTCTACAGGAAAGTAAACAACAACAAAACATAACACTGTTTGAATTGCAGCCCTCCCTTGTGTAAATTTTAAAAATTAAAGTCATAGGGATGAAGAAGTTTGACTACTTCTGCAGAGCAATGTCTTATTTAAATTAAAAAACTGCTTGGAAAAACCTTTGAGACTACACAGAAGGCATCCTGATAAACCCTAAATGCTCCCAGATTCTCAGAATCGAAATCCAGAGTGCCCATTGCAAACTGAACACTGGATTTCGGAGCAAACCAGGTTGTTCTAATCTGTACACTTCAGTCTCTCATTGCCCTCCATTTTCTGTTTGTTTGCTTGCTTGTTTTTTGGTTTATGTGTTTGTTTTTTTGTTTGAAATAGAGTCTCACTATGTAGCTTTGGTGGTACTGGACCTCATTATGCAGACCAGGATAGCCTAGAACTCATAGAGATCTGAAACCAGATTGCTGGGGTTAAAACTGTGCATCACTAAGCCCAGCTTTTATTGCTCTTCATTTCTGTTTCCAGGAGTCCATCTGTGGATTATATCAGAAAGAGCAGCTGAAAGGAGGAGAGAAGAACTCTATGCACAGCATGGCAGGGAAGTTCTGGCAGGGGCACACATCATCCTGTGGATGATTGACAATCTTTAGGCTGGTCGGAGACCATTGCTTTTGGCATGACTGTTTGGTGGTAGATTTTTGCCTGTGTGAGCCCTGGCATCAGATATCGGAAGACATGAGCAGTAATATCTGCTCTCTCTTCAGAGGTAAGGGGCATCAGATTAATACCTACTTGAAGCTCATTCTAATACCACAACCAAGAAAGGATCCATCAATCACCCTCAACAATAAAGTTTGCACACATTCTGGCCCCCAAGGAAATGTGGTTCATTAGTATCATATCATTTAGGAGAAAAAGTAGAGGAAATGTGGAGAAGAATGGTCAAAGACCATCACAATTTAAGAGGAAGGAAAATGGGTAGGTATGTCTTTGCAGCAATGTGTATAGTTTTGAAGAGAACAGTTTGTTACTTAATAATTTTATACCCAGATAAGTGATCTTTCTTGTGTGAAGGTAAACTAAAAGCATTCTAAGAAATATGAGAATCCAGAGACAGTGCCTAACATATATACTTCTTTGTAGGAGGAGAGAGGGCTGCTTTTTGGTCCCGGGCGCCCAGAACCAAAATAACCTCACAGAAACTGCATTAATTAAAACATTGCTTGGCCCATTAGCTCTAGCTTCTTATTGGCTAACTCCTACATACTAATTTAAGCCATTTCATCACCATGAAGTCATGGCCTACCAGAAAAGTTTCAGCACATCTATCTCTGGCAGCAGATTCATGGTGTCCCCCTGACTCCACCCTTTTTTCTCCCAGCATTCAGTCCAGTCCTCCCTGCCTACTTAGGTTCTGCCCTATCAACAGGCCAAGGCAGTTTCTTTATTCATTAATGGTAATCACAGCACACAGAGGGGACTCCCACATCACTTCTTTCTTAGAGAGCTCTCAGAAATGGGATACAAAAGACACTGTCTCAGGGTTTCTATTGCTAAGAGACTCCATGACCACGGAAACTCTTATAAAGAAAACATTAAATAGGGACAGCTCATTTATAATTTCAGAGGTTTATGTCCATTATCATCATGGTGGGACATGGCAACATACAGGCATACATGGTTCCTGAGAGGTAGCTGAGAGTCCTACATTTTGCAGGCAACAGAAAGTGGTCTGCTCCCTGGGCAGTATCATGAGCATAGGTAACTTCAAAGTCTGTCCCCACAGTGACACACTTCCTCCACAAAGGCTATACTCACTGCAACAAAACCATACTCCCTAATAGTGCCACTCCCTATGAGCTTATAGGACCAATTACATTCACAGTACCATAGATATGAAATTAAAAGTTTTAAAATAAAAATCATGATATACATGATGTAACAATAAGCGCTGAAGTTAATTCAACATTAAAATTATGTCAAATAGCTAAACATTTTGTCACATACAGAACATGAATGCCCAAAACATTTTTCCAAGACAAGTTGCACTAAAAATTGAGAATATTTGAATCAAATCTTGATGTTTGACATCATAAACAAATTGCAGTAGTGATCAGTGCAGGGAGTTTGGCTCCTGAGAGCAAATCACTGGAGTTCAGAGCTGACCTGAAAGCATGAGCCCCAAGGGAGACATGGTGCTTCCAGGGGAAGGAAGCATGGGGATGTCCCGCTATGATTTGTTGTCCTGGTGTTGAAAGAATTTATATTATCTCACCTATCTCGGTTAGCATCTTGGGAAGAGGGACCCTCATCTGTCTCCACAGGATTGAATTGTGGGCATTTCTGGGTTGCTAGTTGATGAATGAAAACCCAGGCCACCGTGGGCAGCATTATCCCTAGGCAGGTGGGCCTGGACTGTGTATGAAGCAGAGCCTGGAGCAAGACAGTAAGTCGTCATGGTCTCTCATTCAGTTCCTGCCTCCAGGTTTCTGCTTTTGCTTCCCAATGATGGACTCTAAGGTATAAAATGAAATAAACCCTTTTCTCCCCAGGTCACTTTTGGTCATGGTATTTATTACAACAACTGAAATATCACTAGGACAGCATCTTAAAGGTGTCTTATTGAATCTTTTCAAATAAAACACAATATGCAATTACTTGTTCTTCATCCATATAAGCAAGAATTATCTAGCTTCTCATTAATTTTTAAAGCCAAAAGTAGGTAGCACAGATTATACTCAGGGCACCTGGAAAGAAACCCACTCAGGTCTTCAGGAATCACAGGACACAAAGTAAATGCCCATCTCCCACTTGAACTCAGAGAGGACCCAATCAGACACTGAAGAAATTGCAGTTTAGCCTTCCAAAGAAACCACAGTGAGAAACACATGGTATTTGGCTCCATGTTTCAGCAGAGGATGGCCTGAGAAATAAATCCCAAGTTCATCGTTCAAGACCAAGAAAAGTTTCAGGAGGAAGTGAGATGACCTACTAGAGTCTGGATACTTGAACAAAGAAATGCCAGGTAAGTATGGAGACCTAGGATCGAAGACTACATACAGGGTCTCACCAAAGATCAAATGTTAAAGCCAGAGACCAGGTCTAAGACCAACAGTTTGGCAACAAATGTAGCAATATCAGTAGTATCAGCCAGTTCATAGATTCAGCTGGGCAAAGGGAAAATTCTACTCTGCATACCCAAATATTCATTTATCTGGCAATCAAGTTACTGATCACTTCCTGTGAATTGGGCAGGCATTGAAACACAGCTATGAGAAAGAAAAACACTCTCATGTTCCTACCACAGTGGAGGACACACTTTAGTGTAAAAAATTGTCTATTTCTCTTGATAACTAAAATATAAATAGTAAAATACACCCAAAAATCCTATTAGAAAATACTCTGAAGAATGAAAGCATATATACATAGAAACTGAACATTAGAAGAACCCTCAGAATTTACAGCAGTATTGTCATAAAGCATACACTTCACAGGAGGGGTGAAGAGTGCCATATCTCCAGGAAAACAAGTATATTAAACCTGGGATTGCCTGCATGATAAAACAGGTAGCTGCAAGGAATTATTTCAAAGCTAGAAGGGACAGCATTACCCTGAATAGTAAAACAAAGTTTTCCTTGTCTTTAAGGACTTGGTTCAAAGTTTTGATTCCGTTATGTATCGAAACAATACTTGAGAAGTGAGGTGAATAGACCTGGTTCATCTGCCAGATGAGAGTTTCGTAATAAAGCCACAGGTCGGTCTTCCATTTGTATCTGTTGATGCTGAGTTGCTGTTGCAGGCAATGTGAGAAAGTCACATTCGATCTGTACTCCATCAGAGCCTTTTGAAGTAGGTCCTCTGTATCTTCCATTCTGTGCCCCTCCTAACACAGTACTAATCCACTAAGCACAGTCCATCGTCAAGTCCTTGGGGCAAAATGCAGAATGGCTTCATTTTGTTTTCTCTATCTGAGCACCTTTCAGGACTCTTGGATTTTTCAGAATCGGTCTTAACTGAGATCATTTAAAAAATACAAATTGTCTCTTTCCTAAACTAGGGGCCAAATCCACAATTCTGGGCATGGCTTGGGAGTTTGTATTTTAAAATAAACCCTCCAGATGATTTCACTTTATGTCTGAATTCACAGCCAGTGTCTAAATTAGAAGGGGAAGTGCAGTGCTGGGAACATGGCTGCTGCTGCACGGGTGATGTTCTTAGCTTTCTACCCTATCTGCATTCTCCCCACTGGCTGCACTCAACCTACCTACTGTGCAAACAAGCACAAACAACAACAAAATACAAGTCCTTAAAAACAAGTGTCTTAGGGCTTCAGTTGCTGTGATCACACCATGATCACAGCAAATTGTATAAAGGAAATAAATTTAATTGGTGTGGCTTCCATTTCAGAGGTTTAGTTCATTATCATCATGGTGTGACATGGCAGTGTAGAAGCTGGCATGGTGCTGGAGAAGGAGCTGAGAACTCTACATCCTGATCCCTAGGCAACAGGAAGTGAACTGTGTACCACACTGAGCCTTATTGTAGCTTGAGCAAACCCCCACCCCACCCTGACAGTGACACACTTACTCCTAAAAGGCCACACCTACTCCAACAAAGTCACATCTCCTAATAGTGCCATTCCTTTTGGGGTCATTTTCTTTCAAACCATCACTCGTGATCCCGGGTTCACTGTACTTATCTTTATCACACCAACAAGAAAATCTGGCAGTTGTACAGCAAACCATGCATGAGAGGAAGGAAGGGAAAGGGTCCTGATAGGCTTTCAAAGGCTTTCACTGTCCTGGATAAGCACACAAGGCTTTCCTTATCTAGCAAAGAAAGAGGCAGAGCTTATATACAAAGTTGAGACTATTTTGGAACACTTTCTGTCTGGATTTTTACTTGACAGTTCCTCTCTGTATCTCTGTCTGTCTGTCCTCTCTCTCTCTCTCTCTCTCTCTCTCTCTCTCTCCATTTAATAAAAAGATAATTATATCACACCCCTCTCCCTTTCTTCTCTCCATCCCCTTCTGTATCCAAGCCAACTTTGCGTTATTTGCTCAACTGTTTTCTGTTAAAAAAAAAAACAGCTAAACGAGGAATGTGTACAGTGTTGTCCTTATGGCATGTTAATAATGGAAAGAAGTTAAATTAAGAACTTTCTGATGGCCTGCCCACAGAGTAAGTCATCCCCACCATCCAACTGATTCATTAGTTCCTGATGACCTCCCCAAAGAGTAAATCAACCCCACCATCTACCTGGTTCATTAATTCCTAATCAGTTCCCCCCTGTAACTACGGCCCAGAACTGCAAGATGCTTTAAACAGAAAATATGTGAATTAACGTATAATGATTCACCATGCACAAGACTTTCTCAATTACAAGATGCATGTTTACTGTCTTTTCAAAGTATATAGTTAGTTTTACCGTAAAATCAAAAGCAAAATCTAGACAGAAGATGAAAAGTATGTTTACACAGGTGCCAAATCTGGGTCATTTGGAGCAAAAAAAATTAACAACAGTGAATTACAAACCTGTGAAATAAAAACACACAATTCCACAGCAATACAGATATTTAAATAGATAGAAAGGCAGCTGGTGAGAATGGAAGGAAACCAGTCTTTTGAAAGATAAGATTCTGACTGACAGTCTGCAGGACATGATGGGGTCAAAGGACTGTTCATTTCTGGGCAATAACTAATAAAGGCTGAAACTACTGAATAAAAGGCTTGAGAGTTAATAAACCATTTACTCTCAAATTGTAGTGCTTCAAATTTTTAATTAGATTTATTATCTTATAGTGGAAAACTTGGCAGACACAGAATCAACCAAGTACTCAAAATTAACATCATCATTAAAAGGGAAAATCCCACAGTCACTATCTGTATATTGTAGCACAGAAAAAGACTTTGCTGTCCCCTCAAAATACCTATTATGAGTACAGACATAAAAAAAATTCAAGAAAATTTAATTTTAATGACCTTCTATAAAGTGAAATCAACTACACTTGCTTAAAATTTTCCATTCCTGCAGCTAACTTCTCTCCACCTGATGAGAGATATGAATGGGCTATTCTCCCATAGGAGATGGCCAATAGTCTAGCCTTTTGCCAGCAATATTTGTATAGTATCCTTTCTCCTTATTTTGATAAAGATAATATCGTCCTATATGTTTATATGGATAATCTAATCATTGGGCATTTGGAGGAATCAGGGCCAGCTCCCTGGGGAACCACTATTGTTGATATCCTCCAACAACATGTATTTAAAATAGCCCCAAACAAAATAAAAAGGTGCCCCAATTTCATCTATTGGGATCCCAATTAACACTCACTCAAGCCAAAGTGAATGGACCCCAATTAATCCTGCCTGAGCCTCTCACTTTATCAGGTTTATAAAAGATGCTGGGGCAAATGAACTGGGTAAGGCCCTGGTTGGCCTGTAGAGACTGGGAGACTAGATGTGTTATATGATCTCCTAATAAAAGGGCAACCTTATGAGATCATTTCCTTGTCCCCTTAGGGCCGTTAGGCACTCATTGAATTCTTCAACGAGCTCCATTAAGGCTTCTTTGGTGAGATATAATCCTAGCATTCCAAGCCAAGGCTGGATATTGTAGGAAAAAAGAGCATGCTGGCTGCCATTGTTCAGCAGTCACAACCACTAGAATGGGTACACACCGCCCTGGGGGACACTGCCAGAGTGTACTCTCTAGTCAATCAAATAGCTGATATGATCAAAAAAAACAGGGGAACCTCCCTCTGACATTATGGAAAAGATCCCTCTAAATTAATAATTCCATTCAAAATTAAGGACTTAGAAAGGGTGGCCAATTTTTTCAATTGACCCTCGTACTGGAGGGATTTCTGGGGACCCTGAACGCCCATTTTGGGGAGTCCAGGTTAGTGAAGCTATATCAAGAACTACACAGGAGAGTCCCCTTAGTCTTTTCTTCTTTGTCCCTGCCCCAAGCATTCACTGTTTGCACAGATGGCAGGAAGAATGGGGCTGCCTTTGTAGTTTTCCCTGCAGGGGGGACTAAGACAAAGATCACCAAAATTCTCTCTTGTGGGGGATCCGCTCAATATAAGGAAATGATGGCCGCATATATTGCCCTACAAGAGGTTCCAGAACCCTGCAACCTCCATTCAGACAGCTTTTATGTGGATTCAGGGGATGGAAGGGAGGCCTCAATGCGGAGGTTCTTGGAGGTGCACCCTACCCCCAGGCATCTTGCCCTAATGAGCCTGTGTGTTCTCATGCCCTCCTGCAGACACCCTTTTATATATGTTCAGGAAGCAACCAGACTGCCTCCATTATTAGAAACTGCGGCGGGGTGGGGGATGTGTGCTCCTGATTACTGTTGTTCTTCCTGGGGATGTGAGCAGACTGGGACTGGACATTGGGTAAAACAACATGGATATACAATGATCTCCAGGGTCTCACCAGTACCCCTATCCCGGAACACCCTATATGGAAGATACACTTGATTCAGATGTAATCCTCCGATATTAAGGTTTACAGATCAGGGGAAGAAAAGGAACCTATCCTGGTTATCTGGGAAGATGTGGGGATTAAGACTATACCAAAAGTGATATATATGATCATGGCCTTGTACTCATGTGTCAAACGGAGATACTTCCTGAGGACCCATCTTGGATGCTGGGGCCTGCTGCTAAGCTAATGCCCATGGGGGACACACCTACCTCAACATCCCCATACATACCTCAACCCCGCCCCCCATCATCTGCCCCTAAGGAACCACCCCTGCATCTGACTGCTGCAGCCCTGGTTTGTTTACTATGACTTTCTTTATTTTGTACAAATCTCTACCTTGTCAGGGGAGCTACAGAACCACTAAAAAGGCAAAAACCAAACCAAAATACCTAATAGTAAACTTTAAAGAGATTGAACAAGGGTCAAAATTAGGTTCATAAAGGGCATACATGTTAGAATTATGGACAGGTGGTTTTGACTGGGAGCCATACACTGAGGGAGCTTTAATGGAAAAATGAAACAACATGAGAGATCACAGAAATAATTTCAGCAAAATCATAAAAATGCTATGAAATGAACTGAAAGAAATGGCAGGTGTCAATAGTACAACAGAAATGAAAAGTATTTCCAATGATCAGGTTGGAAACAGCTGAAGATAAAGGTGTCTGGATCTGAGAGGCAATGAGAAAGAATCTTTACAAATGAGCTCCAGAGACTGTGAACTAACTACAGATGATACAGCGTACACATAGCAATAGACTATATGTAGGAAGAAGTCTTCTAACAAGTCATGACTGGGACTTCACTACATCATTATCATAGATCCAGGAAGCTCAAAGGGTATGGAATTAAGCCGATGCCATCGATATCAGATACCCACACACGTGCATGTGCACATGAACACACACACACACACACACACACACACACACACACGGCTGGAGAGATGGGTTCTTGCTATTCTTGCAGAAGACCTGGATTTGGTTTCTAGCACCCACATCAGGAGAATGTCGTGGAGGGCTCCAGAGCCTTGGCTGTCAACAGCTCCATCATCATACCTCTTTGGGAAATCAGCTTCTTGGAGGTAAAATAAAGGAACTCAAGCTATGTGTTAAATGCTTTAAACTCATGTCTCAGTCACTATTACCCCTCCCACACACACTTCCAGCAGTCAAAAATATTTGGATCTTACTTTCCATGATTTAGATTATGAATTATTGTCTTTGTATGCTTTTGAAAAGTAGTAGATTGTCCCCTCCCAAACAATCCCTGAACTGGAGGGTCCCCTCCTACTCTGCTAGAACTCCACTGAACACTCCCTTGTATTCATCTCAAGATAATTTGTTTTTCTAAGATCAGCCTCCTTCAAAAAGCTGAGTGAAGAAGTTCCAGCTTATTGGGTTGCAGTTCATTGAGGTCTGCTGGAGGATGCCATGCTGGAGGACCCTCCAGCTTTGGGAACATGCAGTCTGCAATCTGGATACCTTTTATTTAATTTCAAGAATTCCCTTTGCAAGGCAAAAAGGGGTCTGAGGAAAGCGGAGCAGCGCAGATGAGGACAGAAGCAGAGCGCTCACAAAGGTGGTGCCATGAAATGCCGGCCACCCACCACGCTCCCTAGCTGGGAGAGAAACAGGATCCACAAGAGGAGCAGGAAAGCCATTTTAGACACAAACAAGGGTCCTGGGGCATGCCACCCCACCCCAGTGCCTGGCCATGCAAGATGCTGAAATGGAGACTGGCCCACCAGGCTGTGGTGCTGGGAGCCGTGGAGCGATGCACCAACATGAAAGGGAGTCCTTTGGCGCTTCCCAAGGCGCCGGCAGGGTCAGAGCATAGTAGGTCTGTGTCCATGTCCATGAGCACAATCAGTTAACAGATAGCACCAACTGGGATGCCCAGGGCAGGAGAGAGCTCAGGCTCTAGCACCCACTTGCCCAGCCCTCCTGGGCAGTCTCATTCCTTGGTGGCTACTCTGGCAGCTGGTCTTTCCTCACCCTGTGCCCTGGGAAACTGGAGTAAATCATCAGGGTGAGGTCTGACCCAGGGCACCAGCTGCCTCTGGAGGGTCTGGTCTTAACTATGCAGTGAAAAGCTGCTGCTGCACCTGACTGAATGATCAGTGTTGGGAAAGACGGGCTGGGGGACCAGGATACTAGGGCCCATGTTCAGGCCAAGAGCCTAACCAAGAACAAGCCTGGCCATTTTACAGCCAATCAGTTCCCCTTTCCCAGTAACCCCAGGAGTTGGCCCCTGTTGCTTCTGAGGGGATTTGGGGGATACGGGGAGGGAAGGGAGAGAGGAGAGAGACCAGGAAGGCCAGGTGAGAGCGGTCTGAGACCGACAGAGGTAGGCAGTGTGTGCGGTGGGGACACTGCACTGGGCTGGAGCCCGGGTGCGGCTTGGCCGCCATGTTCTCATGTGGTCTTGCTAAACAACTATCTCACCTGTGTCTCACGTTCCTCAGTTACCACATAAGGAAAAACCTACCCCACCTATCTCGAAGGGATAAGCTAAGGGTGTAAATAGTTAACGGATAGAAAACACTTCTTAAGAAAGTAGAAAGCGCTGTTAGAGCGCGAGGCAGTGTTGTCATGAGAATGTTACCCTTAGCGCATCCCTCAGTTTCCCATTGCATCTTTGCTTTCTTTTTCAGGGCATCTCCTCACCTTAGGATGAATAGTATTTCCTTATTTCATAAGGGTTTTGAGACTCCCTGGTCACTTTCCCTGATCAGATCTGTGGCCCCGGTGGCCAGTGGGCACACTAGGAAGTCTGAGGCATGTCCAAACGATTTCTGCTGCCTTGCTGTCCCTCTGGAACCTTCCCTGGCCACTAGGTCCACCCTTTGAGATGAACTGAACTGTCCCTGATAGTTGGACAGTACTGGGGTACCGCGGTCCACCCCTTGGAATACCCTGTCTGGAGTGCAATTCCTGTGCCGATTTCCAGCAGGAGGTGGGGAGAGGGCGGGGAGGTGCGCTGAGAACGGTGGGGCAGGAGGTTTGGTCCTCAGGAACCCTAGCCTGCCCCAACTCCAGTCTGGTCCTCCCGGCCCCCCA
>LOEQ01003370.1:125538-140457 GCA_001685075.1 Bramus lutescens
CCTGCCTCTGCTTCCCAAGTGCTGGGATTAAAGGCATGCACCACCACCACCCAGCTGGTTCCTGAATTCTTAATGGAAGTGTCCTTATTGCTCCAAGAGGCACTGATGGAGTATGCTAATGGGCTCATGGTGGACCCCTAGACAGTTGACACTAATAAGATGACCGAAGATGGGGCTAGCCATGCCAGAAATATCATCCTCATAATTAAACTTGGAATCTGTCACTCAGCTTCGAGAGAGGGGATGAGAGAGAATGAGTTGGATCTCATGGTGTTGATTCAGTCAGTCATACCCACAGTAAAACGACGGACACTGAAGCTTAGGGGAGCTTCACTGGGAGGAAGTACTCAGCATACTGTTGCATATCAATACATTGGAGCATGGCATATCCTGTCTCATCTGGGAAAGGACTCACCCAGACCTATCCAGATGTCTTCCTTCTGTTAGTTCTGATTTGAATCTATTGGCTATCATAAAACTGTAATTATAAGCACAGCATATTCCTGAATTTTTTTGGGAATTCTCTCAAATGTTTGAATGTGGGCAGTAGTAAGAATCCCAGAACTTAGAGTCCAAGGTAGAGGTAGCATGAAGCCTCACAAACTGGATGCTCATATCTGAAGTGAGTGCCATAATAGACTCAACCAGGTAGATAGTGTCTAAAGTCATCCAACCTATAACTCCCAAATCTATCCATCTCTAAACCTTGAACTCCAGCCTCCTATACTCATCCACTCGGTTCACTACTTGAAAGTCACCCAAGATTTTAACAGAGTCAAAGGTGGAACACTTAGTTTCCATAGCTACTTGGCTGTTCCCCTGGCTGAGCACTTCAACAGCAGTCCTGCTCCGTATCCTTTCCCTTCAGATACAGAAGGTGTTCTTGATGGCTCACTTCACATGTGTCCATCCACTACTTCCCATCCCTTCTCGCCATGAACACTGCTGCTTTGCCTACTCTGACTTAAGTTGGCTTATTGCAAAGTTATCAGCTTGAAAACATTTCCTCAGCTTCCCTTCTAGCTCTGAACCCACCATGCCCATTCCTGAACTGGCCTTGTGAAAATGAAAACCAGGGGGCTGGAGAAGACTGTTGCAGAGGATCTGGTTTCAACACCCAATACCGCCCCCTCCATGGCAGCTTACAACTGTCCATAACTCCAGTTCCAGAGGATGCAATATTATCTTCTGACCTCAGATACGAAGATGCATACAGTGCACATATACGCAGACAGATAAAACACTCAAACACATAAAATAAAAATTAGTATAAGTAGGTCTAAAGAAAAATGACCAGGCATACTTGGGAGTAAGGCAATCAGATCTCATTACATCACCCTATTGAACTCCCTCTGTGCTAGGCTCCTTTCTTATTAGAATACAGTCCATGGCTGGATGACGGCTTAGTAGGTAAAGGGACTCAATACCTGCCTGATGACCTGAGTGCTAGAACCCACAGGGTGGAAGAAGAGAGCTGACTGCAACAAGTTGTTCTTTGAACACACACACACACACACACACACACACACACACACANAATCCGTTTCTACATATTGTCTTCAACACATACAGACACACACACACACACACACACTGCCCCAGCCCTAGCCCTTAAAGGCCCCTTGGCTTTGTTTCGCACTTCCCTCTAGTCTGTTATTCCAGCTAGGCCTGTGTCTCCTCTTTTTTGGGGGCAGGGTCTAGAGCACATCCAGCTATCCTTTTCCCAGGAGGCTTTTCCTGGTTCTCTTGCCCTTAGCCCTATTGCTTGCTCCCATCTTCCTGTTGTTCCCTGATCTGGACCCTTGGAGCACTGGCCACCCCCTCTACCTTCACTTAACGTGATTGCTTTTTGGCTTGTTTATTGTCCTTCCCTTCCTACAAAGGAAAAGGTCTTCCATTTGTGCCTGTCCTATGTACTTACAACACTGCATAGCCCTGAACAGGCACTAGTAAATTACTGTTAAACAAACAGAAACTAGAAAAAGTGGGACTCATTGTTTTGATTCAAGGCAGTGGTTAACATGGAAATTTCAAGAAAGTGCCTTCAAAACACTGGGAATCTGGGTAGAGGGTGCCTAGCTCAGCCTCCTCTGGAAGCCATCATGTAGCCAATGGACTCTAAAATCCTACCCTGACTTGCCTAACAGAGTCTCACGCACAGCAGTTTTTAGTGAACTGGATTTCCAATCTTCCTCTACAGTCTCAATTCACATTTATCAGTATATAAAATAAGGAGCCTCTTTCACTAACATACCCTGTCCAGCTGGGCTAAATGACCTTGAGTCCAGCAAGGACACCCTGTGCACCACTCCCACATGTGCATGGCCTAGGGCTTGGGAAGGAGGCTGGTCAGCCAGTACATATTTCTGCATTTCATCCTCTGCCTTTACCACCCTCTTTCCCGTCAATCCCTTTCCAGAAGGTTCTTACACATCTTCCAAAGCATCTATCTAACTATTCCTAGAAATCACTGTACTAAGGCTACCATTTAAAAAAAAAAAAAAGATTTTCATCTATGGGGCTGAAGAAGTGCCCCAGTGGTTAAGAACACTTGTTCTTGCAGAGGACCCAGGTTCAATTCCAAGCACCCACATGGTGGCTCACCAATGTCTATAACTCCAGTTCCAGGGGATCCAATGACCTCTTCTGACCTCCACATTTAAATGATACACAGACATACATGTGAACAATACTATACACTAAACTAAAAAATAAATCTAAAGGTTTTAAAGATCTTATTTTAATTATATGTGTCTGTGGGGGTGTGTGTACATGGGTGCAATGCTCATGGAGGCTAGGGGTGATAGATCCTCTGGAACTGGAGTTGCAAGGGATTGGGGGCCACCTGCTGAGGGAAGGTGCTGGCAACCAAACAAAGAGTAGTATGTTCTCTTAACTATTGAGCTACCTCTCCAGTCCAAAAGATTAGGAAGATCTAGGTTTTTGTTTTTGTTTTGTTTTAATGATTATTATGTGTCTGTTGTCCTAGAGCCATCTAAAACCTCACAGAACCACAGATGAAATGCTGGTTTCAAATTCTCATCTTAATAAGCAGGAGGCAGGTTCCCTTCAGCAGAAAAAAGAGAGGTCTTGCAAAAAGGCTATAGTAACTGATAGGGGAAACATTTCTAGATCCTCATGCTGCTGTAATTCTGGGCATTGTCTCCCAAATTCTAGGGCTCAAAGACGTCCCCCAAATAAAATACCCTGACCCAAAATGTCCTATGAATTATCATATTCAAACTAAAATAGGAAATAGGCCTTTGTAAAGCCTAGCAAGTTCTCTGGGGATTTCCCATATCTGTTGCCACACTTGCACAAACCCAAGGAAAGGCCCCTCTGGGCCCATGTGCTCCTAGCCACCTGGAGAAACAGGAGTGTAGGACCATGGACAAGGGCTGAGCAAACTTCCTAGCAATGCCTGATGAGCTAGGTCCTATGCCTTCAAAACCAGACCTAGAGGGCCAGGAATGTGCCTCTGTTGTTAGAGTGCCCACCCTAATATGTTTAAAGCTTTGGGTTTGATTTTCAGAACGACATAAAACCGGGTCTGTAGTCATAGGCCTACAATCTCAGCACTCAGGAGGTAGAAACAGGAGCATCAGAAGTCCAAGGCCATCCCTGGCTATATAAAGAATTCAAGGCCAACCTGGGCTATATGAGTTTTTGCCCAAAACACCCTAAAACATAAAATTAAAGTAAATTAAAAATGCCAAATCTAGAAATGGTGGCTAGGGGCTACTGAAGTGGCTGCTATTATCATTTCTTCCAATGCCAGTGGTCAATCTTCTGGTTCTCCTCCACATTATCCTGGTTTGCTAACAGGTTGCAAAAAAGACTTCTCTAAATTCCACTTCAAACAAGGACTCACCTCGCCCATCCAGTGGTAATTCCTCCAGACTTTAAAAGGCTCGCCCTAGAAGGCAATAAGCTGAGGCAAGCAACTCTACTGCAGGCTTCAACTGCTCTGGACCTAATATCCAAGGCTTCTAGAAGAGGCACACATTACTCACTTGGGCCAGAGTCTAGTCCAAGCTCCCCTTCCATTGAGTCACGCGGGCCCCATGGGTACGGCTGCTCTTCCTGCTTGATCCAGGACAAAATGTCATGTGCTGAGATGAGAGATTCTGTTGTCAGGAAAAAAGGCAACCTTAAGACTTCATTTAGTTTCACCGAGCACCCACTATCCACTGACCAGAGAGACCATGGGGCCAGGCTATGCTAGAGAAAAGCTCAGCTTTGAAGGCCCACAGCACCACAGCTGGCTGGTCTGACTAACAGTGCAAAGGCAACAGCCAGGGCCACAGACAAGCCCATGGCAAGACCTGAGGATTCTGAGGGGACTCTGCTTCCGCCTGCTGGGTCCTCTCACCGGACTCCTAGGCTCAATTTCTCATCCTCTCTCCAGATATGTAGGATAGGACGAAACCTCCAAGCTCTACACATTCGTATATAAACCCATCCCCAGCCCGGGGGGTGAGTTTCCCTAAACAGCTGGAACATCCCCAGAATTTTCATGGGAGTTATCATACAAATGAAATTCCAGAAAGGGACTGGAGAGATGGCCCTGAGATTGAAAAAGAAATTCCAGAAAATATAAATTACTTGCTCTTTGACTCACAAATACACATGGCTTTTAGAAGCCTTTTGGTTTTGAATCTTCAGAAAGCAATGCCAAAGTAATTTTTGTACCAGTTCCATTGACACAATGAATATTAAATTTAATAATTCACTCTGACATCTTTCTCACCTGAATTGGGATCTGTGGGAATATCTCTCTCTGCCAAATCTTGCTGGTCCCACACACACTGCGGTTCCTCTTGCTTAATCCGGGACAAGAGGTCCTGGGCAGAGATGGGGGAGTCTACCCGGGAGAACACAGGCGACAAAGGCATTAGAGAAGGGGAATTCCTACCAAGTCTGTGTTTTCAGTGAATATGATTTCATGCAATTATTTGTTTTCCTTAAAAGTTAAGGATAAGAATAAAAAATTATACCACTTAACTAAAGGTTCCAGCCACTCTNNNGAATGGAGCTGTGGCTGAAGTCCAGGGGATGTCACAGGGCAGTGAGTAGGATACAAAATGTCCCCAGACATTTAACTAGCCAGGATGAGGTCTCTGCTCTGGAGCCATGACCTCCACAGAAGAAGGGACCTCATGAAGGCATTTCCCAGGAAAACAGCCCTCCCAAGGAGGCCTCTTATCAGTATCTGAATGGAACTTTTCTAAGACAAAACATCCTTTTATTCATTGGCTACTAAACCAGTGTACAACACCTGTAATCCCCACACTTGGTAGGGGGAGGCAGGAGGATCAGAAGTTCAGGGTCACCCCTGATTACATAGAAAGTTCGAGGCTAGCCTTAGCTACATTAGTCTTTCTATCAAAAAATTTTTCTTTTTTGTAATCAAACCCAATTTATCCTTTATTTATCACCTTCTTGTCTCTTAATGGTTTCTAGAGACTTGATGCTTTAAGGAACTCATCTGACAACTAGTGAAGGCACAGTTGCTGCCCTTTGGCCGCCATCACTTGGCTGTATGTCTCAGGCTTTCCTGGAGGAGGGATGAGGTTGGAGCATTCAAATGGCAGCTACCTTCAGTGTCCACATGGCAATACCACTCAGGTATCGGTCAAACATCATTCCGGATGTTATTATGAAGGGATTTTTTTTAGGTGAGATTAGCACTGAAGCCGGTAGACTGAATAAAGCAGACGATCCACTATAATGGGGATGGGCCTCATCCAACCTGGGGAAGGTCTTAACTGAAAAAGATGACCAACCCAAGGAAGAAGGGATTCTGTCAGCAGACAATCTTTCCCGGGTCCCTTCCTGCTGGCCTTCTTGCTAACAAATTTTGGATCTGTCAGACACTATAATCACAATATCCAGTTTGTTAAATCCCTCTATACGTATACATGTACATGATCACATTGCACACACACAAACCATTGGTTCCTTCTCTCTGGAGAATTGGGCCTCATGCACACACCTGCCATAACAGATTCTCATCTAAGTACAGCTCAGCTAAAACACCATCGAGGAGCAGCTCCCCATGGCCATGCAGCAACGTGGTGCCTGGCATGGAAGTGGCAGCCTATAAATGTTTGTGTAATGTAACTTGTGGTCCAGGAACAGGTCTTACTGGCTTTGATATTCTGCCACCCATAGAGCCCAATAAAGTGCTTGTACTAAGTTGTTTTTAAGCAACAGAGGGACAATCCAAAACTTACTAGACAAAGGAGATTAAAAAAAAAAAAAACAGAACAGGCAAAGCTGAATGTAGTTATAAACCCTCAATGCTGAGTGCCATATTTACACCTCTGTAGATGCCGTCTCCATTCAGATCTGTGCTCACAGCTCTTCCTTTGCTAGCTGAGCCCTCTGGAGTTACAGACCCTTCTGGACCAAGCGGCTATTCGGCTCACTTACCAGTAATAGATTCCGTGGGGATGGCTCTTTCTTCCAGACCCCTCTGGCCCCGAACACACAGGGCTTCCTCTCGCTTCACCTGGGAGGACATGTCCTGTGCAGGTACCAGGGGCTCTGTTCCTGGGGAGAGAGGACCATACTTCTTAGAGTCTTTTTTCAGTTTATTGGTCACCAGGGTGTTCTGTGGTCAGAATCATGGTTGTCAGCACTCCAGGGGACAGCACAAACATCTTGGATCCCTACTGGAGATATGTGGGACCCTGAGGAGCAGAAAGTTCCAGTAGCAGAAAAGTGAGAATATTCAAGAAAAAGGGATAAGAAAAAGGATATGATGGCTCATGGCTGCAATCCCATCAGTCAAGGGGCTGAGGCAGGGGAATCACCATGAGTTGGAGGATAGTTTGAGCTACATAATGAGTTC
Organism: Bramus lutescens; assembly: GCA_001685075.1. Taxonomy (NCBI): domain Eukaryota; kingdom Metazoa; phylum Chordata; class Mammalia; order Rodentia; family Cricetidae; genus Bramus; species Bramus lutescens. Next base: position 132,395 of record LOEQ01003370.1, read on the forward strand.
TAATCAAGGTTGGGCTCAGAGTAAGACCCTGAGTAAGTCCCAAAAAACAAAGACTAGGCCAACAGCAGCAAAAAGTCTGAGGAGCCACAGACAGGCTTTGAAGATGGTGGGCATACCTTATAACTGCAGGGGCTACACAGAACTTGGAACATGTTTGTGTGGGAGTCACTTGCCCTTGGTTTGGTTTTTTTGTTGTTGTTGCTTGTTGTTTGTCTGTTTTTTACTATAGTGTCCAGATACAAACAAATTGCTCTATGAAGTAATCAGGCTGAGCATAAGTACAACCAAATCCTGATACTGGGTGAATGAAACAGTATCCTTAAGCATAAAAGTTAACAGCCTATGTTTTTCACAGAATCCCACTTTGTGACCAACAGGACTTTTTTTTTTTTTTTGAGCTTTCTGGGACAATGTAATAGCTCTTGGTGGAAGGCAGCTCAGGTAACAGAAAGACTATGGAAGAATCTGAAGACAGTGATCCTGGTTTCAACTCCACCACCATCTTCCTCCGCGAGCCACTTCACCTCTCTTGGTTTGTCTGCCCTTTTCACCTAAAGTAGGTTCTGGTTCTGTTTTATGACCCATGATGGTTTGATAACTCAGTGAAACTGTTGAGGTCACAGGGCCCAAGATGTAAAAAGCTGCCATACAATATTAGAAACTGTAACTACAGCTGCTAAAGAAAATCCAAGGTGCTTGAAGACTGGGAAAGGCCACCGAAATGAAACATCCTCCTGTGAAATCCACAGAGACAGAGGCAGGCCTACCTGCAAGAAAGGGAAGTAGGGAAAGGCTGCTAATGAGTGTGGGGATTCTCAGTCTGCATGTATTCCTGCACGCCAGAAGAAGGCACCAGATCTCATTATAGAATGTTGTGAGACACCATGTGGTTACTGGCAATTGAACTCAGGACATCTGGAAGATCAGCCAGGGCTCTTAACTACTGAGCCATCTCTCTAGCCCCAAGTTAATAATTTAAAAGGAAGAATTTTATGAGCAATAAACCATAACAAAACTAAAGATCGGGAAGGAGAAAGAACAGTGCTGGGAACTTCCATGAAAATATTATTTAAGGGGCTGGAGAGATGGCTCAGTGGTTAAGAGCATTGGCCGTTCTTCCAGAGGACCTGGGTTCAATTCCCAGCACCCACATGGCAGCTCACAACTGTCTGTAACTCCAGTTCTAGGGGATCTTATATGACACCTTCGCACCAATGCACATAAAATAAAGTTAAATAAATAAAAAAGGAAAATATTATTTAAAAACAGTGGTGGGGGTCAAGAGCCAATGGGTGAGAGTTTATACGTCAACAGAGGACAACAGTATGGTATCACTCCACACCTTGCCCAATGTTGTTCAAGAAGCAGAGGCACCTGGGGAAGACCTCCAGGGCAGAACTAGGGCTAGACCCTAGTGTCTTCCATCCAAGTAAAAGCTGCCAAATACAATATTCTTAGGACTAATGGTTCCTTTATGAATGAGGGGAAAGACCTGGGGCAAGTGGGGAGGTGTGTGTATATCAAAGCAGGAATGGGCAGTGAGCAAGTGGCCAGGCAGGACCACACCTCTGCTGCGGCCTTCTTTCTACCTCCTCTGGGAGTCTCCCAAGTCTAAGACCTCATGTACCCCATCAAGGTGTTTCAGCTCAAGCCCTTCCTTACTTGGCTTTTATTTTTTGAGATAGGGTCTCACTATGTCATCCTTGCTGGTCTGGAATTCTCTACATAACCAGGCTGGCCTTGTACCTACAGAAATCAACTTGTCTCTAATACCTCTTGAGTGTGAGGATTAAGGATGTGTATCACACCTAGTCTCTTCCCCTAACTCACTGATAAGTTCAGAGCCATCAAAGGCCAGCCAATAAGTATGGCATGGTTTTAGGCCCTGAGGGAATGTCTTGTGACCATTTTGCAGTGTGGCAGAAGTGGCTCCCAGGGGCATTAAGAGCTAGTCTCTCCTGAGACATACAATATGGACTCCTTGTGTGAGTGCAGGGTGCCCAAGCTCTCCTCTTCTGCACCTCCCTGTTCCCATCCCTAGCTCAACAGCCATTACCTGTGTCTGCAGCCACTGGGATTTCTCTCTCTTCGGGATGCTGCTGCTCCCATACACAAGGCTCTTCCCTAGGTTCTGCCTGGACTGGAGCATCTGGCTTGGACACTGGGCCATCTGTGTCTGTGAGATGGAGAGAAAGGGAAAGAAGGGTTGTATGAAGTTGACTAGTGAATGCAGATTGAGGTGGTGGAGCAGGGCTCTCTGTTGCCAATGTTCCTCAGAATGGTAGTCATTATGTAAGGAAGCAACCATGAAAGCAAGCCAACAGGATCCCGGGCTTCCAAGGTAGAAAGAACTGGTTTCCAAGTCAAGAGCACACGACCCATGGCTCCAAGATGACTAAAAAAAGGAGAAACAACGGTCGTGCCAAAAAGGGTCGCAGCCATGTGCAGCCAATTCGCTACACTAACTGCGCCTGCCCGCTGCGTGCCCAAGGACAAGGCCATTAAGAAGTTCGTCATTCGGAACATCGTAGAGGCGGCTGCCGTCAGGGACATATCCGAAGCAAGTGTCTTCGACGGTGAGTGTATAGGGATGAAGAATGAACGCAGGGTCATGGTTACTTTTGGTTTATATTTAGCTTTGGGCAGAGGGTGTCTTTTATGGCATAGTAAGCAGGCTTAACGCTGAGGTTTGAACTTGGTGATTTTTCTTTTTGGGTGGATTGTCTGCTAGGCAAACCCTGCCTGCATCCCATCCCTTTGACTGCCAGTTTAGGAGAGGGGAATCTGTAAGAGATGGACATATGATAGACATAGTTCATTCAACTACTTTAATAAAACATGCTCAGACTGAGTTGTAAATACGGCAAAGTGCAGGCAGTAAGTTCTGGAACTTAGAACATAAAACTTAGTTTATGCCTCCCTAGTGCTGGGTTTAAAAACATGGGCTACAACAGCTAACTGGGCTTTTTAAGAAAGAATTGCTAGGCATTCGACCTGCAGACAGTGTTGGACTCCCCGACTTGAGCTATTCAGCTTGGTTTCCATGGTGGTGAGGTGGGTTTGCTTCGCAGGGGATGTTTATTCAGGTTGAGACTGCTTACCGGTTGTGTTTTGTGCAGGTTTTATGGGTGTGCCTAAATGAGAGGGGATAATGGGAAACGGGCATGTATCTGAACTGCTTCTCTGTTGTCAGCTTATGTGCTCCCCAAACTCTATGTCAAGCTGCATTACTGTGTGAGCTGTGCTATTCATAGCAAGGTAGTCAGGAATCGATCTCGGGAAGCTCGGAAGGACCGAACACCCCCACCACGATTTAGACCTGCTGTAAGTAAATTTTGCTTGTTTTTCTTTGAGACATGGGGTCTTAACTCTAAAAATATCCACTTAATGTTTTAGCCTGGTATGACAGGTGTAACATTATTCAAGAGTGGGTAGGCTGTTTCCAGTGGAATAGTATGGTGTCTTGCCTGAACCATACTATTCCATATGGCTTATGGCCCGAAACCATTGTTGGTGGTGATGNTTCTTTGGTTCTGTGATGCTAGAGACCATATCTGGGTGGCCCTCAGGTTGTCACTGGTAAGTGCTCTGTCGCTGAACTCCACGATTCATCATGAGCTGGTTTGGGGTTTTCTAGAGACTATCTCTTGGTAGTGGTAGGTGTTTTTATTTTTTCACCAGTTTTCACTGTGGCCTTAGCTGACCCAGGATTTTTCTGTTTCTGGGGATTAAGTGGACTACTGCACCAACGTCGGATACTTTGTTTTAACTTGCTTCAACTCTTATTTTTTTCAGGGTGCTGCACCACGACCTCCACCAAAGCCCATGTAAAGTGGCTTCGTAAAGATAGAAGAAAACACCTTGGAAAAATAAAATGGAACTTAAACTTTATGTAGCATTTGAGTGTGTCTTTGCCAGGTGTGAATTTTGTGCTGTTTGTTCTGTAAGGCAGAACAAACTTGGTTTTGTTTGGGCTCTGTACACCTTAGTTTTGCAGGCTGGTCAACCTGTGAACTCCAGGGATCCCGTTTATGCTTGAACCAGACTCGACTTAATTTTATGTGAGTTTTGGAGATAAATTGGGTCAACCAAGATTTTATATTCTTGAAAACCCTACCGTGTTTTTACTTTCTCTTCATTTGTTTTTCTTGTGTAGGGCACTGACTTTCCAGTCCTACAGACTCTTTTTCTCTGTTTTCCCTTTGGCTTTTGGGGTACATGGTCAGATGCTTTGCTAACTTTAAATTTAGGTCTCTGTCTCTAACTGGTAAGATTAAAGGTCTATGTCACCCACATCCAGCTAAGTGGCCAGTTAGGTTTTTCTGAAAGCTAAGCCAGTTGGTGCTTTGGGCTAAAAAGGGATTTGTGGATGTGTGACCCAGGGGATATGTGGTCAACAGGAGAGGCTATAGTTGGTAATGGTCATGGAGGTGATCCTGTTTGCAAATGCTTTTATCAAAAACTAAAGCCAAAGCTGTCGGCAACTTGATAGAAAATCCAAACCAAGAGGTTTTTCTGGGCTGGAGTTTGCCCTCTATATTTATGGGTTTGAAGTAAGGTCTGACCCTGGCTTTCTTGGTGTGTTTGGTGCTGAAATTGATTACAGGCGTGATCTCTAGCACCTTTGAGATCATTGCCTCTTAAACTTGTACTATGGTGGCACAGGCCTTTAATCCCAGCACTTGGGAGGCACAGGCAGGCAGATCTCCATGAGTTTGAGGCCAACCTGGTCTACAAGAGCTAGTTAAAAGAAAGAAATGGAACTTGCTCATGGGGGCTGGAGAAATGGTTCAGTGGTTGAGAGCACTGGCTGTTCTTCCAGAGCACCCACACGGCAGCCCACAACTGTAACTCCAGTTCCTGGGGATTTGATACCTTCACACCAATGCACATTAAGTTATTAAAAAATACAAAGAAACTTGTTCTTCCTCACTAAGAGACGGCTCTTCAAAGGACAGTTTGCAGCAGTCAGCTCTTTATACTGAGGGTCTGGAATCAATCCTCGGGTTTGTTTAGAAACAAGTACCTGCCAGACGGTGGTGGCACACAACTTTAATGCTAGCACTCCCAGAGGCAGAAGCCTGGATCTCTTGAATTCAAGGCCAACCTGGTCTACAAGAGCTAGTTCCTGGACAGGCTCCAAAACTACAGAGAAACCCTGTCTCTCGAAAAACCAAAAAAAAGAAGCACCTACAATCCTCAGTCTGTCCCAAATAACTCAGTGCAGAATAGTTTGGTTATTTTCTGATTAAAGATTTAGCATTAAAAATTAGTGATTTACACAGGTCTAATCTACATGGGAAGTAGAAAGTAGAAAAGGTTGGGAGCATGAGGACCTTGGGGCAGGGCTGAAGAGGGGAGGGGAGGGACATAGTTAAAACATACATAACAAACTTTAAAAATGTGGGACACTATAGAGATGACATGACTAAAATACTGGCTACGCTTTCAGAGGACCTGGTTTTGGTTCCTGGCACATTTACATACGTGGCAGCTCATGGCTATAACTCCAGTTCAAAATATTTGGTGTTTTTTTCCCCCTTGATAATCCAAAATTGTCCTGGCTTGTTATATGAGCATTTGGGAGTTCAAGATCAGCTAGATTCTGACCAGCATCAGGCTCTGGAGTTAGCCTATCCCATTTCTTCAGCCAATCAATTGCCACCTCTGGGAAAGTCACCTATTTGAAAAGGGAAAGTCGCTGGGCTGGTCAGTGGTGACCTTATACCTTCAATCCCAGCACTCAGGAAGCAGAGGCAAGCAGATCTCTTGAATTTGAGACCAGCCTGGTGTACAAGTGCTACTTCTGGACATCCAGGGCTGTTGCACAGAGACACAGAGAAACTCTTGTCTTGAAAAATCAAAAGAAAAAAAACAAAGGGAAATTCATATACTATCAGAAGTGGCCCACAGTTGAGCGCTGAGGGTCTCCAGATGTGTGGATGTGTGGATGGGGGTGCTGGTTCCTGAGAGGCCTTTGATCTTAAGCAGTCAGGTGTGTGATAACTTACATAGGGGCTGGGAGTTGAACTAGGGTCCTTTGTAAGCAGTATGCGATCTCCAGCGCCTCTTCAGATATTACAAAGCCAGTAGCCCTCTGCTTAACCTGTTGAGAACTGACTTTAGAGTTGATGATAATGAAGACAACATTAACCTTCCCCCGAGGTTTGGTTTGTAACTGGTGTAATGAACATTGTTACAAAAAGCGCTTGCTGCGGCCTGGAATCGACCTAAATGCTTCTGAGGTGTCCATGCTCAAAAGTGGTCAAGGCAGATGGGTCTTTGGTTCTACCAACTGTAGGTTGGTGTTCAGCTGCGAGGTGGACCTGTGGTGGCCATTATTAATGGAAAATTGACTGCTGAGGTCCTGGACAGCCTTTGCATACACCCCTTAATGCTTGGATTTCCCCTTTTTGCGTACCCCAGAACTGGTTAGTGTGTATAAGGAAGATAATCTCTTTTGTGTAATTTTTTCTTCAGTTTCTTTTCATTTTTTTAAAAAAAGATTTATTTATTGTGTATATAGTATTCTGCATGTATGCCTGCAGGCCAGAGGGAGCACCAGATCTCATTACAGATGGTTGTGAGCCACCATGTGGCTGCTGGGAATTGAACTCAGGACCTTCAGAAAAGCAGGCAATGCTCTTAACAACTGAGCCATCTCTCCAGTCCATTCTTTTTTTTAATACTTGTTTATTAGTGGGCAGTGGTGGTGCACGCCTTTAATCCCAGCACTTAGGAGGCAGAGGCAGGCAGATCCCTGTGAGTTTGAGGCCAATCTGGTCTACAGAACTAGTTCCAGGACAGTTTGGGTTGTTGCACAGAGAAATCCTGTCTCAAACAAACAAACAAAAAAAGTTTATTTGTTAATTTAATTGATTATGTATACCATATCTTCTCTGCATGTAAACCTGTAAGCCAGAAGAGGGTTCTAGATCTCACTACAGATGAGCTGGGGGTTATGAGCTATAAAGTGGTTGCTGGGAATTGAACTCAGGACTTCTGGAAGAGCTGCCAGTGCTATTAACCAGTGTAGCCTGGCTGTCCTGGAACTCACTCTGTAGACCAGGATGACTTCAAACTCACAGAGATCCAACTGTCTGCCTCTCAGGTGCTGGGATTAAAAGTGTGTACCACCACTGCCCAGCTAATATCATTCTTTCTTGTTCGTTTGTTTTGTTTTTTGAGACTAATTTTCTCTGTGTAGCTTTGAAGCCTGTCCTGGAACTTGCTCTGTAGACCAGTCTGGCCTTGAACTCACAGAGATCCACCTGCCTATGCCTCCTGAGTGCAGGGTTAAAGGTATGCACCACCACTGCCCGACTAATAAACAAGTATTTAAAAAAAGAATGTACTGGAGAGATGGCTCAGTTGTTAAGAGCGCTGCCTGCTTTTTTGTGCACATTTAACTTGTTTTAAGTTGTTTTATTGTGCACCATGTATGCCGTGCCCACAGAGCCCAGAGAGGGTACTGGGATACCCTGGAACTGGAGTTATGAAGGGTTTCGGAACCAAACCGGGTCCTCTGAAGGAAGTCAATGCTTTTAACTGCTGAGTCATCTCTCCAGATCTAACTTTTAGATTGGTTGATTTCTCAAAATAGGGTTTCTCTGAACAATCCTGGCTGTTCTTGAACTCACTCTGTAGCCTTGAACTCACAGAGATCACAGCCTGCCTCTGCCTCCTGAGTGCTGGGGTTAAAGGTGTACACTACCACCACCCAGCTAACAAAATCTTTTTAACTGGATGGAACCAATAGTGTTTGTAACCTCCACTTAAGACCTGCTTCTGCTAGTCAAGCCACTTTGTAATGCTCCTAACTCCTTGAAGGCCTCCAAAATAGTGCCACAAATGTGACCGAGCATTCGAGACCCATGCCTACGAGGGTTGCTTCAGAGTAGAATGAAAGCTTGTACCCACCACAGCTTGCCTCCACAACATGTTTGTTTGTTTGTTTTGTTCTTCTGAGACAGGGTTTCTCTGTAGTTTTGGAGCCTGTCCTGGCACTAGCTCTGTAGACCAGGCAGGCCTCGAACTCACAGAGATCCACCTGCCTCTGCCTC
>LOEQ01003371.1:0-16881 GCA_001685075.1 Bramus lutescens
TCTCTCTCTCTCTCTCTCTCTCTCTCTCTCTCTCCTCCTTCTCCTCCTCCTCCTCCTTCTCTTCCCTCCTTCCTGCTTGTTGCCTGCCTGTGGATTAGGAGGTAAAGCTCCCAGCTCCTGCTGTAGTGCCATGACTGTCTGTTTCTCACCATGATGATTATGGACTAATCCTCTAAAACTATAAGCAAACCCCAGTTAAATGCTTTTGTTTATAAGAATTACCTTGGTCATGGTGTCTCTTCACAGCAATGAAACAGTGACTAAGATGATAACTATTTATATACACACATAGTTATAATAACATTTCATTTCTGTGCATGTACATCTGTCTTTAATGGTATATCTAAAGTTTAAACTGAGTATAAATGTACATATATCTGCTCAGACTAAGTAGTTACTGGAAAACTGGTTGCTTACAAACTCTTCTACTAAGAGAACCTATTTCAAAAAGCATTCCAAAAAGTTCAGATTCATTGCAAGCTTCCAATGTCACACTACCTTCACCTTCCACTAAAGTGCCTCACCTGTTCAGATATGTTAAAGTCACTTGTCTCCCAGGGTGATCAGAATTCCTAGAATACCATACCAAAGGCACATGGTCTTCTTGTTCCTCATTCCTACAGTAACTTTCCCTGGAATGCTACCAAGGCACTGAACATGGCACAAACAAACTCCATTACCTTTCTTTGAAAAATTAGTGCCCCATCCTCCACCCCCATGCGGTCTTCATTGTAGTTGTGATATTTCAATCTATCTTATCCCTAAACTAGTGACCCGTCATCACACCAAACACACCTTTGCTCTGCCAACTCATCGAATCCTGCTAATTCTACCTAGAGAAAGCTTCCCAGTCTGCATCCTCTTATTCCTACTGCCCCTGCTTAGTTTATAATCGCTCACCAAGACTCTTACCTATCTCATACCTCGGCCTCCTATCCCCGCCCCTCTCCTATTTTCCACGCGATAACCAGTTATTCTTTCTGTGAACCAACCATGATCACATGACCTTTGCTTTACACACTGCTACCACATGGCTGACTAGTCTGTGGATGGAGTTCAAACTCCTTGGCATGACATATGAATCCATTTCTAATTAGTTATCAAAGTACCTGTCCATCTTTAAATTTCTCCATTCTGCCACATTATACACCAGCCCACTACTGAACTGAAGTTTTTCTCTCCTCTTGAAGTGCCATACATGAACTTTAGAACCCACCCTGCCCTTCTTACATGCTCCCTGTGCTATAAGTACCTTTCCCTCTAATCTTCCCTTAAGAAATTACTAATGACAATCCATTATGAGATAAATATCAGCTCCTTTTTATGAACCAAATTTGTGTTCCTCCAAAATTCACATATTAAAATTTAGATTACCCAGTGCAAAGGTGTTTGAAGGTGGGGCCTTTGGGAAGCAATAGGGTTATAGGGGGTTTGGGTGAATGCTATCAGTGCTTTTCCAAGAAGAGATAGAAGAGCTGTCTCTCCATCATATGAGAAGGTAACAAGAAGCATCTGCTTGTAAGCCAAGAAGTGAGATGAACATCAGATTCAGACACCCAGTTGTCAGAACAGTGAAAATGATGGTGATTTAAACCAGCCTCTCTTATTTTTACTGGTAGCCTCAGTAGACCGCAGAATTTTCTACTTCTCTTCCTGAAAGCAATTGCCCCACTTCTTGCACTTCTGGCTTTTTCTGCTACCACTCTCAGGGCATCAGTACATCTTGGTGCCCTTCCAGCTTTCTAAACATGCATGGGGTCAAAGCTAACACATGGGTGGCAGTGAACTGCCAAGATGTGCCCCTGGGAATCACTGGTGTTATCATAAACACACTGTGGCTCAGTGAGTAAAAGGTCTGTTTATACACTGCTTATTGGATGAAATCTGGGCTTTAAGAAAGATGTTGGAAAATGTCAAAATGCCCCTTAGGAAATTGATCATATGGTTCAGCTAGAAGACCAAATGATAAGTCACACAGAGAAATCTTCTCTTAGAAGGTGGCATATATGTCACCAAGGATAGTCATGAATATAGCATAACAAAAATTTGCCAGCTTACATGCGACTTAAATAATAATGACCCCCAATAGGTTTATAGATTTGAATTTGATAGGTTTTAGGAGGTGTGGACTTGTTGGAGAAGGTGTGTGGTCTTGGAGGAAGGGTGTCACTGCGGGTGGGCTTTGGGGTTTCAAATGCTCAAGTCAGGCCCAGTGTTTTTCTGACTCTTCCTGTTGCCTGTAGATCCAGATTCAAAAATCTCAGCTACCTCTCGAGCACCATGTCTGCCTGTGTGCTGCCATACGTCCCACCATGGTAAAAATGGACTAAACCTCTGAAACTGTAAGCAAGTCCCAATTAAATACTTTTCTTTATGAGAGATGGCGTGGTCATAGTGTCTCTTCACAGAAATTGAACAATGACTAAGACAACTTACTTAAAGTGTTACGGTTTATTGATTGATTGATTGTAACTCAGTTATGTGGCTCTCTAGTATAGATTTTGCAGACTGCAAAAGAATCAAGTCACAATGTCAAAAGGATACATCTCTGGCCATACATTATTGTTTATAATTTCCTTTAACATGTTTTAGATAGACAAGGGCCAGGAAAAAACCTCTGGGCCAAATCTTCATCTCCATCTGATTTTATAAATATTTTACTTTGGGCTGAGTTTTGTGTATTGAAAACACATTCTACCACTGAGCCAAATCCCAGTCTACATTTATTAAATAAGCTCTATTACAGCATAATCATGCTTATTCATGTATTTTCTATAACTGCTTTTGCAATTCAAAGACAAAGCTGAAAAATTGGAACAGAAATTCTATGACCTGTTAGTCAAAAGTATTCGGTATATGACCATTAGCATGCTGACATCTGGAATACATCTGATGGTATAAGAGCAATTCAGTGGAAGTCTCTTGCTCTAACAGAAATATTCATTTGGAGTCAGTATTCTCACAGATGGAAGCATGCCAGAGGACGGTCTGCCCTTTCTTAGTAAGGAATAGAATCTAGTGAGTTCTACAGTCTGTGTCTACAGGAGGGGCATCCCAGGCCTCACTCCTCGACAGGCCTGGCTCTGAGTCCTGATCCTGAGGTCTCTTGGGCTTTCAATCTGTCTAGTCAGCCAAATCCTGGTGCTAGAAGGCTGTTGCACTTGCTTATGATGACTGGCATTAATGAACCTTTTATTAAAGGACAGCACAGGGACTTCATTGAACTTAAAGAATAATTACATGACCCCTCCATGCTTCCTAGATCCATAGGAGTAATAGAAGTCAGTCTAGACTGGCTTTAGTTAGTACTTGGTGAGGAAGAAATTGTATTTAGCACTTACAAGTAACAATGGGAGATTATTGGGTTTTCTCTGGATCTCATGGGTGTAAGTCAGTTCCCAGAAGCTTGCTAAGAAGACAGTCACATTTGTCTCTATCTCCAGTAAGCAGCCATCCTCACCAGGAAGCTGTAACCCTGAGCACCCAACTGTACACACCTTGTACCATGATCATGTACAGACCCCACCCCTCCCGTTCCATGAACAAAAGTAGAAAGCCCGAAGGACAAGAATGTGGTATGGAGTTGGAAGATTGACACTTGGACCCACGTGTAACTTTGTGAAAACTCAAGCGAGTACAAGGTGGATGAACCAATGCATGAGGAAGAGCTGCAGCCTGGCAGAAGAGAATCAGCAAAGGATAGCAAGAGGGTAAGTTTAAATAACACAGTATTAATCTGTTCCGGGATACATGTTTATGGTGTTAACAGAATAATAGAAATATATTGCTTGTGATAATCAATAAATTATTATCAACTATGGAAAAAATTAATCCCATCTTTATGTGATAAGTTTCAGGGCTAATTCAGAACTGGAAATCTACCATTAAGGACCTAAAATTAAACATAGCTCAACTGATCCTGACAGGCATCAGTTGGGACAATGCCCCAAATGGCAGGGCAGGGACAATGTCTTCCATATCAACAGACTACACCATTTAAGTGCAAGGAGCAAGCAAATAACTCCTTACCGACCTACAGATGCTTCCAAATCATAGTTACTTACTGACCTACAGCCACCTACCAACTCACAGCCGTCTAACTATCAACTCACATTTACTTACCGACTCAGAAACTTCTTCTGTGGGCTTTGGAGTGGATGTGTCAAGCTCTTGACCTGATGTCCCAGATCCAGATTGAAGGGATGATGATCCAAATACTTGAATGAGATAGGAATCAAAATCCTCACAAATTTTTTTAGATAATTTTTGCTTCAGAGTGTCTTTTTAAACGGAAGCAGAAAGGGGGATTAATGGAAACAGTGAAACTTTACTCAATCCTACTTAAGGAGATCAACACTGTCCTTAAGCAAGACACTTACCACCGTTTGAAATCAACAGTTAACTACAGTAGGAAACATTTTTATATTATCTGTAAAAGATTACATCAAATCTGTGTATTTAATAATACACAATAGCACAGAAGGCATAAGTATCATCAATGCCCTTTTATCCAAAGTACCAGTTCACTGAGTTATTCTGTGGACAGGACTAGCCTCCTAATACTATGTAAAATAGGCAATTGCATCTGGTTTTAGAGCTAACAAAAGGCCAATTAATCCTAAACTGTATTCTTTATTACTGTAACAATTTTAAAACTCTCTCAGATAAGATGATAAAGCCTTAAAATTGGTAAAATATAACTATTTTCTCAAATGTGTGATACTTTTGGACATTCTAACATAGAAATAGCCCAGTGAAACTAAATACATCAGATGAACCTATCAGCCAGTATAAAAAGATACTCAGTTTAAGAATGCCTATCAGGTTAGCATCGTGACATATTTCCAAAGGTTATTCTTTCAGATAAATTGCTAGCATAAACAAGCAAGTGACTAGAACATTCATTCCAATTCTTGTTGCTTACATTTCTTATCTTTTTAGATTTCCATAACTTTGTCATCAATTTTTCTTTATTTATTTTCAATTACCATTTTGTTTTTTCTGCTTTGCTTTTTGCTTGCTACATCTCTTATTCTAGCTAGGAAACTTTGAACAGTAACCAATAGTCACAATATAAAAAAGGTCCCATCTTCCTCTTCATTCCTGTCACTGCCATGGAAACTCCAGCTGAACTTCACAACTGAGCATTCGCTGCACATGCATAGATACAGGATTGTCCCCTCTACACTCAGGGTCACAACACTTAGCCTTTAGCCTTCTGTAGTTTATAGGTTATAATGTTAAGCTGACATAATCCTCTTTAACTTCCTGGTTTCTGGCTTTTGTCAGGATAACCTAATGGTGTGACTCTGCAAAGAACAGCATAAATTCCTTCCACTGGGGTGGCCTCCTTACCTTGCAGGGTAAAGAAGTCATCAAACTGATACACATGTTCTGGGTCAGTCGCGATGAGATTCATTTCTTGGTGAAAAATTTCAAAGTTGGGATCATCTTTCTTTACCACTCCAATCACAAATATTTCCACGTCAGAGTCATTGGCATCCTTCACCACCTCTGCCAGCTTCCTTTTATCTCGGGAATCTGTCTGTCCGTCAGTGATTACCAAGGCCACCTTCTTTACTCCCGGCCTTGCCTCCTTGAACATATCGTTGGCTGTTTGAAGAGCACTGGCTGTGTAGGTGCCTTCCCCCAGGTATTGCATGCTGTCCACCTCCAGCTTGAAGTCTTCCTTGCTGGAGAACTGCTTCAGGCTAGCCACTTTCTCCACCTTGTGGCTGTAGTTGATGATGCCTATCCGGGCTGTGGCAAGGTCCAGGGCTACCCTGTCAGCAAGAGTCTTCACAAAATTTTGGATGATCTGAAAGTTCTCTGGTCCCACACTTTCTGAACTGTCAATCACAAACACCAACTCCAGTGGAGTCTCTTTACATTTGGGCCCACAACCTAAAAGATGAATACAGAAACAGAAATGTTGCAGAAATGAAAAACAAACCATCACAGATTATTGTCATCAATATAGGAGAGTGGCAAGATGTGTGGAAATGAACCAAAGACCTCAACTGTGGTCTTCCTTTCCTGTTACAGTGGGAACAGCTCATAACTCTCTCCTCTTTAGATGCCATGCTTTATTCTTTTAAAAAAATATATGTATGGGGGGACTGTTTTGTAGAAATTTCCTCCAAATTGAAATACTCTAACCTGGCCAAGAGTTCCTTAAGATGAAGGAAGTTCTAAAAGGAGGAATTCAACAACTCACAAGTCTTAGAAAGTTTCTGAAACTTACCAGATTCATAAGAAGCAGAAAGAACTGCTGAAGAGAAGCAATCCTCTAGTCTTTTAAGTTGCCTCCCAGTCACATAGAGAATTCTAGAACTAGAGTTCTAATTTCTTAAAGCAGGCACCCATGCTAAGGTTGCCTTCTGCTTATGCTGGTGTCTTTAAGTCATTTTTGTTCTTGTAAGAACCCCCTACCCCAGTACAATCCTGTGAGCCACCCAATAACCTTGTTGGCTCATCTAGGTGGACCTTGGTAACATTGTTACTTTGATCTGTCATTAGTTCCCTATCTGGGGTGGAGAGACATTTGTTTATATCTCCCCACTAATAGAGTCACACCACAAGGGAACAGAACTACAGTGCAGCAGATAAACACTTACATGTCTGTTTCTTATATTAAAATTTAAAAACCTTTTTAAAACTTAGCATGTTCTGTGTGATCCTCCTTGGTGCCATTCATCTCAGAGGTGATTACCATCCTGAATTTGCTTTCCTTATTCCTCAGTTTGCACTTAAGCTACAGCCCAGAGCTGCGATTTTAACCTCCAACCATATCTTTAAGTGAACTAGAGAGTGGTTCACTGGTATGCAGATGGATGAAGGGAAAAGAGGGAAATGCTAACTGGGGGTAGGTTAGGACCCTTGAGCTGACACTTAGCAGCTGCTCTGGGCAGTGACGCCACACCCACTGAGAGGATTATTACATCTCCACGCCACCACAGAAACTCTCTGACAAGAGGGGATTCCAGAAAATACTGGTCAATAAGCAACCATTCAGAGCTGGGCTCCCCAAAAATCGAATCCAGAAGCCATGTCTAAATTGTCCTATTACCTATCAGGTCTCAAGCTACTTCTCAGGAGATAAAGGAGTGTGGGGATTCAGTGCTGTTCTTGCCTCTGTCACTTCAAACACAGAAGTCATCATTATCCCTTTATTCTTCTTTAGCTAATTGTTTTCATTATTCCCTCTCTCTGACAACTCAGAGTCTGCAGTGTTCAGTCATGGGGGAGTTTAGATTTCTTTGTGAAATAAGGTGAAGCCCTGGATGTCTCCCTGCTGTGAGATAGAACACAGTTGCAGAAATCACAATGAAACTCGTTTTCAAAAGTCTTCCTAGCTGAGGGAAAAGCATGGGACAGTCATTAGCTTGTCTCCAGGTGCATGGTGGGCTTTTGCAACCAAATATCTATTGTGTGGATTTTCTTCTTGGGCTTTTGCAACCAAATTTCCATTGCGTGGGTTTTTTTCTAAGGCTCAGGTAAGTCACTGAGTATTGATGAGCACAATACTTATAAGGGCCCTGCTACCCACACTCTGGAGCTTTCCACTCTCTAGACAGCCTTAGCGAAACAAGAAAACAATTGCCTCCCAGGGTTCCTACAGCCCTCCACAATGTCACTGCTCCATTTTTCCATTTTCCACTGACTTTTCAGATGACTCTCTATTTCTGCATACAGCACACAGTAGGGCTGACACTGTGCAACACAGCACACAGTAGGGCTGGCACTCTGCAGGAAGTTTCACTTTCTTGATAATTAAATCTTACCACATATTTCAATAATAAGTTTGATAATTTCTTCTTTCTGGGAAGAAAGGAAAATATATTAACATTAAGTTTATAACTAGAGTATAT
Source organism: Bramus lutescens (assembly GCA_001685075.1). NCBI lineage: Eukaryota > Metazoa > Chordata > Mammalia > Rodentia > Cricetidae > Bramus > Bramus lutescens. Next base: position 7,872 of record LOEQ01003371.1, read on the forward strand.
TTCATATCATCCCAAGAGATTTGTCTCATAATTGGTGTTGAACCATTTGATTCACTCCTTCTTTGGAGAAAATTAAACAAATAGCACAAAAGTTGGAAGTTGGATATAATGTGTCATACCCAAAATGAGGCTGAATTCGGAAACTTAACAGTTTAGACTTTTAGATATTAAATCACAACTCCAGTACACATAGCTGTGGGTGTTGTAATGCTGGCCTGGTCTGTCACCTGGTTACCCTGTCCCTTTAAGAGGCCAGCTCTGCCTACTCCCAACCTCCCCGCTTCCACTGAGGCAAAGAGGCAAGCAGATCTCCCACCTCCTCTCCAGTCCCCCCACCCCCATCTCTCCTCCTTCTGCAAAGGCAATTCTCCCCCCTTCTTCCCTTCCCCCTCCATAACCCACTAAATAAACTCTATATCCCAACTCTCTCTGCATGATGTATCTGTCTGTCTCCCGCAAGACCTCAGGCCACATGCCAGGGAACCCGCTGAGGCCTCCAGTGACCCCTGCTACCCCTCATGGGACCAGCCTCAGGTCACCCATATTTATAAATGATAACAGTGGGACCCAGGCTATCAGACAATAAAACAGTGGGACCTGGACCTGGGCTGTCAGATGACATATGAAGTTTCTGGGTCTTGGCATGATGATGCAGATTCCATAAGGTGAAGGTGCCCAGGTCAGAGCCCATATGATCATGCCTCCCTTGGCATGGTGCCAATCAGCAAAATGATTTAGATCATTGCTGAATCACTAAGGCAAATGCTGAGGCCTAAAGCTACCCATTTTTGATCTATTTTCTGTTCAAATACTCATTTCTTAAAGTTCCCTCTCCATTTCCTGCTATTCTTCTTCATTCCTTATGAAATACCCTCATCTTCCTTCCTTCCTTCCTTCCTTCCTTCCGTCCTTCTTTCCTTTCTTTTTGAGACAGGGTTTCTCTGTACAACTATGGAGCCTGTCCTGGCACTAGCTCTGTAGACCAGATTGGTCTCAAACTCACAGAGCTCTACCTCTGCCTCTGCCTCCCAAGTGCTGGGATTAAAGGTGTGCAGCACTACCACCCAGTTTTGTTTCGTTTCGTGTTTTGGTTTCTCCTCGTCTTTCTGAAAGCCACTTCCTGTACTTTGCCGCTGCCTGTCTGTTCTGCTCTACCAACTGGCACAGAAGTTGTCTGTCTGCTCTGAGGACAGGTTCCGAAAGTCAGTCTACCAACGCTGTGTGTTGCTTGTTGCTTGTCTACAAGTGACTGGATGGGATAACAGAGGCCAGAGTCTGTGTCTGCTAAAGACATGGAGCTGGAACTGATGGTTAACAGGACCCTAGATCTCACCAGGAAAGAACAGCAGAGTCAATGTAAGAAGCTAGAACTAACAGATACACAAAGGGAAAGTTTAACAAACAAATCCATGATGACAGAATTGGGGGAAAGACAACACATGTAACTGGTGACACAGCTTGCTTAAATTAGCAGCAGCATCATGGAGACTACTGAGGTTATTTTCATCTAAAAACATTTTCGTGACAAACTGTTTGTCAATATGATGTTGGGTTGCACTAATCAAATTATCTAAGAGGAAAGTGTCAACAGTGTTCTCTATTGTGGGATATTTGTACACTATGTGAAGGTGTATTGCTGTGATTGGTGCAATAAGAAGCTGAATGGCCAATAGCTAGAAAGAGGTTAGGCAGGACTTCTGCGGACAGAGAGGACTCTGGGAAGAATAGCAGAGTTGTCAGCCACACAGAGAGGAAACAGGAGGTGCAAGATAGAAGAGAGGTGATGCATGTGATAGGATGTGATATAAATGGGTTATCTTGAGTTATAAGAGCTAGTTAGGAACAAGGCTAAGATATAGGCTAAGCTTTCATAATTATAATAAATCTCTGTGCAGTTATTTGTGAGCTGGTGGCCCAAAGAAAAATATACTACAAGTCTCTCTTCTTCAGGCATTGCCATATTTTTCCACATGCAGAGAGACAGTTGATAAATCTGAAACCAGGGTGCATGTTGAAAGAGTAAGTGTATGCATTTACATAAAACATACCTAGAAAGGAGAAATGGAACTATTTCACCTGGTTTATTTGAATAAAGACCTCACTATGTAGCCCAGGCTAGCTTAGAATTTGCAATTCTCCTGCCTGAGCTTCTGGGGGCTGAGGTTTTCGGCATACATCACCACACACAGCTTTCCATTTAAGTTTTCACAGCTGGGAAAATGTATCTACACCAAGCATTATGGTTGTGTTTTTTCAGTTAGTGTTTATCACAATTTGTTTTCATATTATTACTTATCCTGAAAAGCTTGATCAAAGGTGTGGCCATGTTTAAGCTTCTTTGATGAGCTGCCTATACAATGCCGAAGCTATGTTTTAACAAAGTTGTCAGGCTGATGCCTCCAACAGTAGTACAGAAGGAGATCCATTTGACTTCAGACTCAGCACTGGTTATTACTACTACATAGTAATACTCCAGATGGTGAAAAATGGGGTTGAGAAGTAACTAAGAGAAGAGGATGGGAAAGAGAGTTTAAGAAAGAACAGATGATTGGGGGCTTGCTCTGAGCTATGTGGGCATGAAGAGATGCAGGTAGGAGCTGGGTGACTGAGCCCCAGTGAGTTAGGTGCATCTCTGGGTCATCCACCTGAAGATGGTCAGACAGTTGGAGGATGTAAGCTTTGATGCTCCAAGGAGTGGTCCAAACTGTCAGCAGACTCAGAAAATACTGGGGTACATGTGACTTCTTTAACAGGGACCACAAGTCAGTTCGCCCAAAGCAAGGATGCTCATCCAGCCTTTTGATTTTTCTAAATTTACTTATTATCATTACTACTCTTTTGTTTGTGTGTGTATGAAAAAGAGAGATAGGGACAGAGAGACAGGAGGCAATGTGTGGGAGAGTTCCTGAATGGCACCTGCTACGGTGTACATGTTAAGTTGTGTATGGGTTGCACAAATCAGACTTAGGTTATCAGTACACTGTATGGGAACAAACCCTTTTATCTACCGAGCCACCTCACAGGCCATCTCCTTGTCTATTTAGAAGCCAGTGCAGCTACCACAATCTGAAAGACATTTTTCTATATGCTTAGCAAAAGCAAGTATTTTCATTTACCCGGTGATTTTAACTACGGTATTCAATTGGCCTTTGAAACTATATGCCCACGTGCCTATAACAGCTAACCTTCTCTGTTGAATCTGAAGACAGGAAACTGAAGCCTGAGTTCACTACGAAATACCAACACTGAAAGGGGGCTGCTGGAGGAACTGAGTCATTAAAAAAAATCCTTTGTGATTAGTGCAGAGGCCCATGACTGATTGAAGCGTTAACAATAGGTAATGATGGGGAGCTCAGGCCTGCATGGGACATTAGTATCATTTTACTCAAGGCTCAGGCTACATAGCAGGAGAAAAGTAGCAAAAAAAAAATAGTTGAAGGGGTTATTTTCATTAGAAATATCTGAAATACAGTCCATGCTCAGTAAATAACCTCCCGTACATGCCCATGTAAACAAGTCTAATTAAATTCAGTTACACGCATGCGCACAGGCATTCACATACACATACACACAACATGAAAGTTTGAGGGGGAACTTCTTGGGAAAGAGGGATCAGCTGAGCAAGAAGGGGATAAAAGCGGGTAAAGGGCTGGAAATTGCTGTAGCCACTATAGGACTGTATGAAGCTGCTAAGGTTGAGTAAATTTACAACAAAACAAAACAAAAACAATAACAGCAGAAACACCCTTTGTCCAAGAGATAGTCTCTCTTGCCCTGAATATTACCACATATCATTTTATCTTCTCTGGATTACCACACTCCACTTAATCTTCTTTTAGCAAAATATTCATCACATGGTAGGTGAACTTTTGTCTCTTTCTCCCACATTCGGAGACATAATCGAGGTCTCTCATTTCCCACAGTCTCCTATTTTCCTAGTGCATTTCCGTAAGTCTGACCACAGTTCATACCCCAGGAATGTTGCTGAAATGGATATGGAAATGAAGGAAATCAGTTCTGCTCCAGCCCCGTGTTGGAACCAGAAGACAGATATCAGGCTCTGGGAAGCTCCTTTCGTCGTTTACACGTAATCACGTCTTTGCTACTGTCAACAGCTAACTGTTGCATACATGACTCCTCTCACTGTCGACATCTTTGGGAATCTGACTGGTGGCGGGGGACAACAGGAAGAAGCTGTTGTCATGACCAGACAGGCTCCCTTCCTGTCGCCACTGTGCACGGGATCAGCATCACCAAGCGATTACTGAAGGAATAACAACGGAAGATCTCTTTTTCTAATCCCTGGGAGATGAAGTACTTTCTAATCTGAAAGGAAGAGTTTGCATTTGCTATAAAAATTCTAGAACCTCCCCACCTATTAGAATTTAAATAATCGTCTTGTTGTTGTTGTTGTTGTTGTTGTTGTTTTTAATAGTGAGAGAAAATGAGTAGAAAAGTTAACTTTTCTAAGCCCATCTTTGAGATGACTAACCCCACAGCACTTCCTCAAGGAACTAGCTCAAGAAAAAAAAAAAGAGCCCCTGCCCTGAAGTGAGAAAAGCCACATCAAATAAATGCTCATGTGGCTTCTGGACTTATTTTAAGCAGATCACTCCCTCATTGCCAACAATAGCAACCTTATCATTTCTTCCAGAAGCCAGAAGGGAGCGTCCCTCTGTGCTCAAAGGCAGCTGTGCATGGCTTCCTGTGTGATTTCTCCATTCATCCAGATGAAATGACCTCCTTCACCCAAGTCAAGACTGGCCTGGCAGCAGACACCATCATTTAAACAGAACAAAGCAACATCCAAAGCGTTCATAATTCTAGGGTTACAACATGAAGACAGCACTTCTGCAAACATGAACCCCTCAATTACCCTCTAAGATAGATACTCACCGTAAGTCCCAGGTCTCCTTTTGGTCCTTGTAAACCCTACTTAGTGGGGGGGGGAAAATGACAGTCAGGATACATTAGACCCAGTTGAGTGTATAAAGTCATAGTAAAGCTTGAAAAAAAAAACATATCTTGCCTGTTTTCCTGGCGATCCCGGTTCTCCGATTTCTCCTTTTTCGCCTTTCTTTCCCACATCACCCCGTTCTCCATGATCTCCCTGTATAGCATGGTTAAAGACAACCTTAAGTCATGAGCATTAAAGCCAAATAAGAAAAATTCCTACAGTTTGATTTGTTGCAACTAAAATCCTCTTAAAGGCTTGGAGTTCTTATTGACATAAATACACATAAGGAAAAAATTCATTTACACCTAAGAGGAATTAACCTCTTAATCAAGTGAGACGCCTGATCAGCTCGTTGTCAAGAAACTCAAGTGTTGTATAACTTACCAGGTTCCTGAGGTTTCTGTGTCTACTACATATGTGTCATAAGGATTTGTTCATTTATTGACTGCATCTGATGAATGAGGAAAATGCTACAGCATTTGGATTCTATCTCAGATGATATGTTTAGTGTGGTAAGAGGGACAGGAAGCATGAGATCGCTGTCACAATCAGGACTAAGCAATTGGGACCTATGTTTAAGCATTTCCATAAAATTCTGATTCACTTACCTTCTGGCCAGGAAGGCCATGGCCTACTGTACCCTTTGGCCCTGGAAAACCTTGAAGTCCTTGCTCCCCCTATGTGAGATATAACAAAGAGGTGTTCTTATTAATTCCCCAAAATAACTTAGAATATTTAGGGTGTTGGAAACTCACTCGTAGCTTTCATACTACATTATAGCATTGTCTAATTTTGAGGGAGGTTATAAAAATATAAATATAGAAGGAAATAGGCTTCTTGATTTGTTTGCATTCCTGTGGTATAGACAACTCTATCTTGACTGATCTAAAGGTATGGGGACATGTACTTGTTCACAAATAGCTAATGTTTCAGTTTATCTTTGTATTTTTATATTTTTATAATATGCCAAAAGCATATATTAATAATTGGGAGAGAAATAAAACATTTTACTCCAATCAAGGATAACAAGCTGTTTATATAATTGAGTATAACATGTTAGCTCCATCTTTGATTGTTTATAGCAACAGGAAAGACTTAATTTTGATTCTCCCCCACGTCTTAATTCCCTCTCTTGTCCAAGACACACAAGAGCAAAAACAACATCACGGTATAGAATATGAAATAGAAATAATCACTAATAAATCACAGAGTCACAGTAACTATGTTGCTAAGAAAGCTATTCTAAATCTTTGCTTAAATCTGCATCAGTTGGTGATCAGTTTCTGGCAAAGCAGAAAGACATTGAACAGGCAGGGCCATCTTTGTTCCCTCCCGTCATGCTCTCAGAAGTACCCTAACTAACCCTAGGAGAATGTGGGTGTCATAAGAAAATGTCTAACCCTAGTCCCAACCTCACACTTGCTTAAAGAGACTCAAGGGTAAAAGGAGAGATAAAGGTCTGCTTTGCTATGAGTCAATTTCTCGCAGCACAGTGAGACTGAGCTCTAGGAGTTCCTTCATGTCTGAATAGATCACAAGTGTAAAATTTATACTCTTGACTCCTAAATTCAAGATACAAAGCAAGTCTCTTAGAATGGCCAACTTTGAGAACTTGTTCCCTGAATGTCTTTTCACCTTGGTGTCCTCTAGCCAAGCCTAACGCTGTGACAGTGAGGCCAACAGGTAGGATGCCTATGTAGCGGCACAAACACTGGACACTCCTAAGACAACTCACCTTTGAGAAGCTGTTGCTCTCTTTCAACTTAGCAGAATTTATTGACATTGTTTATTCAGTTTACAATCGAGCGAATCTCTTTTCTGGCTAGGAAATCTGGAAATATTGAGAGGCTCAGAATTCTGCTTGTAAACTAGTACCAGCTTTCTGTGGGACAATGATCTTCCACCCTTTAAAGGTTTGTCAGTTGTATTACTTTAATAAAATGCTGATTGGCCAGTAGCTAGGCAGGAAGTATAGGCGGGGTGACCAGAACAGGAGAATTATGGGAAGAGGAAAGGCAGTCTGCAGTCATTATCCAGACACAGAGGAAGCAAGATGAGAATACCTCACTGATAAAAGGTACCAAGCCACATGGCTAACATGAGCTAATGTAGGATGTAAGAGTTAATAAGAAGCCTGAGCTAATAGGCCAACCAGTTTATAATAAATGTAGACCTCTGTGTGTTTCTTTGGGACTGAACAGCTGTGGGTTCTGGGCAGGACAGAAACTACTGCCAACACCAGCTAAATAACTAATGTGTCATGATAAAGAGCAGGAAGGAATGCAGCAGAAAACAGGCTCCAGTGGGTGTGGTTGCCAGCCTCATCTAGAGTTTAGAAGGGTCTGCCTAGCTATGGACCTGATGCCAGCCCACAGAGAGGTATGAAGGACCCTGAGGAGACAACTTCCTGACGTTCTACTACCCTTTGCTTTAATTATAAAGAAAACAATCCACACATTTCATTTATAGTCTTAAGAAAATGATCTCAGGAAACAGTGTGAGTTTGCTTCCTCTGATATTTTGTGGAAATGAATGAGAGCATCTTCATTCAATGAGATACTCAGTAAAGAGGAAACTTTGGATTGACACAATGCCTCAGACCACTGGGATCTGTGCTGAGCGGTCCATAAGACTCCTGGTCACAGACAATGAAGACAAAAGGTTCATGGCAGAACATTCAAAGGAATCAAATGGTCAGCTTTGTCCCCATCCCAAAGAAGGATGGATAGTAAGCAGCACTGTGACAAGAATCACCACTGTGAAGTCTGTATTTAGAGGGGCCTGGGAGGAGTCCCATACCTTTCTAATACAGAATGGTTGTTTCTTAGGCAATAATTCACGTCTCTGCAGGAGATGTTACAAAAGATGTCCCATAAAGTTTCATGAATAACTGCCTTTCAGAAATGATGCAAGTTCCCAACAAAGTGAAAAGCCATATTCTGAGGAAAAATTGCTGAGAAGGCAGCTATCACAGGGAAACTAATGTCCAAGAGCCTACATTACAATGCTTTCTAATGCAAACATTCTATTTACAGTTATTAATGAAGGAAGCTGGGTCTCTGTATCATAAAGATTTTTTTCCTTTGTAACCATTAGTTTTCCTTCAAAACACTGGAGGGTTTCTTTAAACTTTTAGAGTAGATCTCCTGGCTAAAAGCCTTTATCAGAAAAGCCTGTGCTTAGTTTAGCAGAGGCGAACATGCCCTGATAAGATTTCCTTCTCTGACTCCGAAAAATGGTAAACAATAAGTTCCCTGTAGATCAGACAAAACGCAAGAAAATGTACTGGAAAATACAAGTAAATAAACCTTCCAAACTTAACTTCTCACCCACTGCTAAAAGTGGGAGAGATTTAGCTTTCAAATAATTCTTTATTTTATAGAAAATAAGTTTACAAGAGTACTATGCAATCTGTGAATCTTTTAATTTTTGCATTACTAATAAGTAAGAAATAATTTTTATCCTTTCTAGATGTTTTCTTGGGCACAGGAAGAACAAATTTATAGATACTGAAAAAAAGCATAAAATGGACTTCTGTCTCCTACTCAGAGTATGGAAACATGAAAACAAGTCATTCTTAAAACAACTATATATAAAATGTTTACATTAGGAAACATTTCAGGGTAGACTCCTGGACACTCAGTCGCCCCTGTGATAGCTGCTTTCTCAGTGATTTCTCCAAGGATATGGCTTTTCACTTTGTAGGGAAATTATATCACTTCTTAATACAGTTAGTCATAAGCCTTTATGGGCCATCTTTTGTAATATCTACTGTAGAAATCTTAAGTATCGCCTAAGAAGCAATTTGTCTACATAATTGTTAGAAAGGCATGGAACTGCTCCCAGACCCTCTATATAAATGAAGTTGCAGCTCTTTCGTGGTCTGTCCTGGACCTCTAGTTGTAGGAGAACCACTCTGCTCACCATCTTAGGAAACACTGGATCCCTAAGCAGAGCCGGGACCTCAGCACACCCTTCCCAGATGGAAATACCAGATGATATATATATAATCTGACAAGTAGGATTCAGATAAAATTCTGAACCTATTCATAA
>LOEQ01003371.1:16903-27205 GCA_001685075.1 Bramus lutescens
GTGAGAAGACGGATTTCTGGGTCTCCAGGTAGAAGGGGGGATCACACCTACCCCAGGCTGCTCTTCTGAGACCCACCAGAGCTCAGAAGAAATACTTGCTAACAGGAAGGCTGGGCAGGAGTGACGGGTGGGAGGCTGGAGAAAGTTCCCTGTGATACAGGCCTAGGAGTAAACCACAGCTTACTGCCGCGTTCTGTCCAACATGCTATAAAAACCCACTATGGGATAGCAGGCTCACACATGGAGCAAACTATTTCTTACTGTTCTGGAGACTGGGAAGTCCAAGATCCTGACAGGAGAGGAGGCACTGTCTGGTGAGGGCCTTGTTCTGGTTCACAGATGGCATCTTCTTGCTGCGTCTTCACATGGTGGAAGATGCAAAGCCTCTCTCTGAACCTACTCTGAGTACACTAGTTCATTTCTGAGAGCCCTGACCTCTTTACTTAATCCCCAAGGTCGTGTCTTCCAATAGCAAGAGTAAGGCTATCAGCATAGGGATTGGGAGTGGACAGAAATGTGCACATCCTAGCACCCAGGGAAAGACATGGCCCTTCCTATGGGAAAAAGGTTGTCTCAGGAAAGGACAACCAACATCCTTGCCTTTCTGGCATAGGCAGATGGGGAAAGGAAAACAAACAAAAATCACAGCAAGGAATCTTAGAGCCAGCATTAAAGCTGCCCTACTGCTTGAGGCCAGGAATGCATGCTAAGCTCAGGATGGCAGGAGCCAGCTGTGCATAAAACTGGTATGAACTTTACTGCATATAAATAATTCTCCACTAAATAATGAGAATAAAAGTCCTTTAAGAAATTGAAAGCATTGAACCCAGAGAACCGGTGCAGTGGGTAAGAGCTCCTGTGGCTCTTGCAAAGGATGCCGGTTTGATTCTCAGCACCTACATGGTGGTCACAACCATCTGTAATTTCCATTCTGATGATCCATAGCCCTCTCCTCTGCAGGCACCAGGCACACACATGATATAGGTTTGATTCCCAGAACCTACATGGTGGTCACAACCACCTATAATTTCCATCTGATAATCCATAGCCCTCTCCTCTGCAGGCACCAGGCACACACATGGTGTACATGCAGCAAAATACCCATAAACATAATTTTAATTAAAAAGAATGGAACACTTGACAAAACTCTAATTATGTATGCAGGTTAAACTATATATCAAAGGTAATTTTCTGATATTTACCATTGTGCTTTATTGCTTAAGAGAATGTGCTTGCTTATAAAAATACGGAAGCATTTAAAAGGAAAAAGTAAAAATATCATATCTCCAGTATACTATCAAATGTTCATAAAAATAACATGATTATGTGTATACACAGGCACACATACTTTGATTTTTTCAAATTTGGTGATAGTAACATTTAGCAACTCTAAATAAAGGGCCTATACTTTATGCTATACTTGCAGCTTGCTTAAATGTGAAGCTATTTCAAAATGAAGATTAGAGATCAATATCTGAAACAAATAAACGAGAGAATAAACAAACACACAACGATGTCATCCATCCTCATTGAATGAGTTGGGCACACAGGCATTATATCTACCTGGAGTTTGAGAACTCACATGTCAAATAAACAACAGAGTCCAACATATGGATTTCATGTGGTGTGTATGTGTGTATACGTGTGTGTGCGTGCATGTGCATACACACACAGAAAAGTGTGCATATGAGTACACATGGCCGTAGAAGCCAGAGTGCTATTCCTCAGGTATGCTATAATTTTGTTTGTTTGTTTAAGTCTCTCTTTGACCTGTTGCTAAACAATTAGGCCAGGCTAGCTGGCCAGAGAGTCCCGGGGAGCCTCCTCTCAGCACTGAGAATCAAAGCCAAGTCACAACGCTCAAAATGCAAGCACTCTGTCCTCTGAACCACCACCCCAGCCTCCAGTATGAGCTTCTTGAGGGTGGAAGCTTGACCATCCTTCACACAACCTCCAGGTAAATATGATCAGTTTATACTCCCAAAGAGGTTATCTACCACCAGGTTAGCACCTCCATCTCAGCAAAATGTAAATGTTAACAGAAGTGGACACCAGGCTACGTTTCAACAAAGGGACTCTGGCTACCACTGCTCCTTCCTGTTAGAGTTCATGCCACCCAAGTTTTCTCTGTTACCTCATGGGTAACAGCAAGGTTAATCATTTGTAGAGGTTTTTATTTCTAAGAAGAGATATGAGTTTCATATTTGGAAACTCAACTAAGAATCCTGTTATTAAAGGGAAAATGGATGAAGATGCTCTGAAATTTTTGGCTCAGGCCTGCTTTCTTCCAGAAGATTGATTGAAAGGCAAGAGCAAAACAACCTGAGCACAGGCTCTATTAAGTGGAAACTTGAACCATCTTGGTTTTATTTTTATCTTCACACCCTTGTCACTTTATTGTCTCACTGTTCTCCTCTTAGGCATTCTCTATCTCTTTCTAAAAGAGAAAGGGCTCAAATCAATAAGGCAAACCAGAGCCAGAAATACTATTTCAAACAGAAACTTCTGCTCTGACAAAAGGGTAGCCTTGTCCGAGAGCCCCAGAGACCTGGTCACACAGTGAAAACAAATGAAGCTTCTGGCTAGCTTCCTACGCTGCCTCTTCCCTTTCTGTCACACTGTCACTAATAAGAACGTGTGGATGCGGGGGCTTGTAAATTTTGAAAGTGGAGAATAAAAGCCTTCTGCCTGCTGGAATAAAGAAGGCAGGATTGTATTGGATGTTGACTTAGTGGGTGAATGGTACAGTTCATCAGACTAATGACCAGCCTGAATAGTCTTCCAGTGTTTTGCCTGAAAGCCAGAAACCACTTCCTACTGCTTTGTGGGCACATTTAGTTCACATGAGGACATTTTCAATCATTATTGGCCTCTGAAGTACATTAAATTGTACATGTCAATAGAGGGTGATTGTCTAGGGACTTCTCAACCAGATTGGTCTGATATTTGGGCACTGATTTCCTGAAGTTTCTGATCCTAACACACTGCTGCTATAAGTAGCAACTGCCGCTTACTGTTTCCCCATGAGCAAAGATCCAATTTAAGTTTCTGTGTAATTTCTTAATAGTCCTGTGAAGAAATATGTAGGTACTAGAAGTCAGGCTATAACAGTTCTCTAAAGCTACCATGGATTGTTTCTGATTTTACAATATTTTCAACAGTAGTTCTATTTCCAATATTCAAGCTGATGGTCCCTCCGGACAAAGGCTCTACTGCGTTTTCCTCTGTTCTAGCTTGGCACTGAGAGAAGCCTGGGCAATTTTTCCCTCTCCGACCAGATAATCAACTGCTTCCAGTTCCTTAAAATCCCTTCCCCTCGTGGCACTGCATCCCTCTAACTGAATGTCCCATTTTGATATGTTAACACTCTTTAATGGGGACTACGACAGCCTAATGCTTGTTTGATAAAGTAGCCCATTTGCTCCAGAGGAGAATCAATGAGTAAGTTATACGCTGTCAAGCCAGCTTTGTTGGAGCAGAGCCTCAGAGCTTCTGGTACCTGGCCAAATATAATCCCAATAGGCTGAATGGAACAAAAACATGGCTTCATTATATTTGATTTTCATTCAAATGGTGATTCAAATGGTTGCAATTGAGTTTGGGGAGAGACAAGGAAATCATTTACAGATTCAATGGTTGATTTTGAGTCTGTTCCTAAAGACAATCCAACACCTTTACTGTGTGTACTTTTCCATTCTTTATGGTCTCAGTATAAAGCCAAGAAATGTCAGCCACAGACATCGAGAGTTTTCAGAACAGCCCCCCTGGAAAATTCCGGGAGCTGGACCACGATGCTGCCGACATTAGTGCTGGTGGCTGTGTGCATTTGCTGGGGCTGCTATAGTGAATTGCCACAAATGGAGAGGATTGAAACACTGCTTGTCCATTATCTCACAGTTATCTGGCAGTTAGAAATCTGAAATCAGTTTCCAAGATTTCGACAGAACAAGCTTCCCTAGAGGCTGCCTTTATCCTTCCATCTTCTCATGACATCCTGTCTTCTCTGGGTTTCCTGCAGCCCCTCCACTCCAGGCTATTTCTATCAACAGATCACTTCTATCACAGTCTACCTCTTTCTGCCTCCCTCTTGCTTGAGATTGCCTTTAGGGTCCACCCAGATAGCTCAAAACAACCTCCTCCCAGCCCATTTCTAGTTTCCTTCTGCCATGAAGTAATAAGTCCACATTCCACAGGTGGAAGGTTCGTTATTCAGCCTACCATAGTGACTTTTTTCATATGCCTATAAAAACAATGTGGTATGGTTACCATGCTATCTTATTAACCTTGATATATTTCCATTTAGATAATCACACTAGTATGCAAATGTGCAGGCTAACAGTTTACACTCTAGGATGTGAAGTAAAAATTCATATCAAACACTTAAAATATCTAATTATGTGCTCTATAATACTGCTTTGTTCAACAAACAACCACGGATACACAGCTGTGGGTCCCCCACTTGCTGCCATCCTGCTGACATGTTACACATAGCCTAATCATTCGCATCTCTGGGTGATGCAAACAGAATGCAGCCAGTAATCTAAAAGTATAGAACATGGGAGGAGTTGGAGAGGGGAGAGAGTGGGAGGTTGTCTTGACCAAAGTACATAATATGCATGTATGAAATTCTCAAAAATAAAATTCGGAAGAATTAAAGTATAGTACACTCTGGTCTGAGGAGACGACAGCCCAGTCAGTAAGACGCCTGCTGTGGCAAGCATAAGATCGGGGTTTAGATTCTCAGCACCCACATTTTAAAAGCCAGGCATAGTCATGTGTGTGTGTGTATGTGTGTGTGCGTGTGTGTGTGTGTGTAACTCTAGCACTAAGAGTTAGATGTTGGAGATATGTGAATTTCTTGGAGCTCAGTGGCCAATCTGGTCAAAAGGATGAGCTTGAGGTTCAGTGAGAGACCCTATCTCATAAAGTGTAGAGCAATCAAAGAAAGACATGTGTTATGACCCTCATGCTTACACACACATTAACAACACCACACATGCACACCATAGCACACTATACTCACAAAGTATAGCACATGCATCTAGGTACAGTACCTAATGCTTGATGACAAACACATGCTGCTTTCTTAAACACCAATGGTCCTATATGTTTAATCATTGCATTAGAGTATACTCCAACATGACTGTACCATGACTATAAAACAGTACATTATGGAGACTCACAGATGTCATGTTTTCTGCATTACTTGATTGGATCAAATGATCATGTTAAATGAAGGACCTAAACCATCTGGATTTGTGTAAGGACACTCCATAATGCATACAAAATGGTGAGATCACCTCTCGCCATGGCTTAGAACAGATCCCCGTTGTTAGGTAAAGCATGACTAGATCATAGCCCGTAATCCACACTTGAAGACATGTTTCAACTAGTACTGTGTGGATTTGCACCTGAGAGACTTCAAAAATGCAGTTTCCCTTAGGAAGGGGCAAGGTGTGTACTGGCTAGAAGACTGTAAAGGACTTGCCTCTCACTTCAAAGGAGCATGAGTTGGATGATTAAGACACAATATTGGAACTCTGGCGAGTCCTTCACAGCATGTGTTTTTGTTCTTACTTTTTAATAAGGGGCTAGACTTACAGTAGGATTCTATTTGTCACCTGCTCTCATTAAAACACGCCTTGAGATAGCAGACCTATCCAAAGAAGCAGGTCATGTCTACGAACTTCTACACTTTAAGAACCATAGATAGTCAACCAAAAGAATAAACAACTATAAATACATAAATTGGCATCACATAATTCATAGTGCATATAAATAAATGTTCTCAGCTTGGCGATGCTGTGCTTCTCTGGCCACTTTGCTCAAGTTCTGCTCTTTACTTCCAGTGTCTATGTATAACCGCTAGCAGGTGAGGAGGGGTGAGGAAGCAGCAGGCCAGGATCCGTCAAGTCACTGCGTGGCTGCTTGGTTGCTTCCTGGACCCATGCTCACTGACACGAGTTTCTATTTGATTGGCAGAAGTTAGTCTCATTTTCTAATAATAAAGCTGCCTTTGGTTTAACTCCTAATTAAATATATTGGCAGGTCATAGTATAAAAATCACCATGATTTGAAGGGTTTTGACAGCTGGGTCTCAGTTGCATGTATCAATTTGTCTTGCTCTTCTGTCTAAATCTCTCTCTCTCTCTCTCTCTCTCTCTCTCTCTCTNNTGTGTGTGTGTGTGTGTGTGTGTGTATGCCAAATTTTATGAATGCCTTAGTTAAAATTCAAATATACTTGTACCACAATGATAAATACAAAGAGACAGAGTGGACTTAATGGCAGTTGGCTACACTAGGGACAAGGATACCTGCCACCCGCTTTGCTTGCCATCTGTAGTATTCTAGTTCCCTGACATGAGTCTCTCGAAGATTGCATATTTTGCTGTTTGGTTTTAATTATGTGCAAGCATGTGTGTGCAGGTGGCCATGTAGGCCATAAAGGGGCATTGAATGCCCTAGTGCTGGAGTTACTAGTGGCTATGAACCCGCTGACATGGCTGTTGGGAAGCAAACTCAGGTCCTCTGCAAGAACGTTGCATACTCTGAAACACTGAACCTTGAAACCTTGGCAGTTTGGTGTAGATGGCTCCAACTTTTCCTTTAGTGTCCCTTGTGCTCTCAGGAGAGACCTATATCAGGTTCCTTTCTTATTGTTATCCTGAGCAACCTCGTCTGCATCTGTGATTTAGTAGTGACCCTATAAAACTAATAATCTCCAATAGTCATTATTATCTCTGAACTCCTGGCTTAACTTCCTGTCTACTTTCTAGAGTTTTCCATATGATAACCACTGCAGAACTAAATCTACCAAAACCAGAAACCCTACTCTGCTCTGTCTCTGTCCCTCATGCCCTCACCCTTCCTCCAGACTCCCAGGACTGCAGAATCTCTGGGTCATAACCCTGTTCTCCCTGCTCATCCTTACCCATCTGCCCTCACTCCAGTCATAACTAGCACCCTTTATATTACCCTTTCTTATACCATGTATGTCATAACAACTTTGGATGCTCATATCTTAACTATCATAATTACCATAAATTTCCAAAGTAGAAACTATTCATCCTACCTTTTTTAACCTTCTGAGGAATATATTTTATATCCCTATACATCATATTGAGCTATAAAGGGTGAATATGGTAGCTGACCACCTTTTGATAAAAGTTGACTAAAGACCATATGCTCTAAACTCCATCTTATTTAACCTCATAAACCACGCAAGCATCTAGTTGCCTCTTAAGTTAATTAAAGAAAATTTCCTGATGAAAATTTGGAACTCAGACTGATCATAGAGTATCTGGCCACAGTGGATATATCCACAACACAACTGTTGAAACCTGTGTTCAAGAGCATCAACTAAGTAGAACTATTTGAGCCAGAGGATCGAAACCTCTGCTATGTTTCCTAGAAATGACAGAGAAACTTCACCCAAGATGCCTCAATAGTATAACTCCTCAACCAGACCTGAACAAGGACAAAGCCAACCGGCATGCTAATGTGGAAGGGGAACTGTCATGTGACAGATAAGTCCAGGATGCTGAACTAAGGGAAACAGTCTTCTCCCTGGGAGGAGGTTCCTAATTGCTTACCCCAAACCACATAGTCAGCCCTGAAGTTATGCTGAACAAGCTGTGCTGAACAGACTTGACAGGCTGTATTTATGTCTTTAAGCACACATCTATGTAACAACCATTAAAGCAGAGGAGACCAGTAATTTGAGAGTAAGTGAGGTGAACATGGGTGGAGAGGAAGGGAGGGAGGGAGGAAGGGGAATGAAGGAAAACGATGCAATTATACTTTAATTTTAAGCACTGGAAGTTCAATATAAAAACATAATAAAACAGAGATTATGGAAGAGTTCAGGAGATATTTATTGATGAATCAATTGAAGAAGATATTTATAACCAAGTTCTCTGGGCTAGGAATGTGAAGCTAGGAATGTGTGTCCAGGATCAATCTGTGAATTGCTCCTATAGCATTGGCTTCTGGGACAGCTGAATAAAATTGGTAAAGAGGCGCTCACATACTAGAAATCCCACAGTGCAGCTCACATGAGATGAATTCTGGTGACTGCACAGGTCACTTCAGCAGTAGAGTGGGGACAGCAGGAAGTGTTGACATGGACAGCCACAGTCACTACCTGAGCAGCAGAAAGTGGGGACTCTTAACATGATACTCAAGCCCTCTGCATAAGCTTACTGAACAAACAGATTCTATGATATGTTGTGTGCTTTGTAAAATATTCTTTTCTCCCCAATGATCCGTTCATTTACAGACAAGAGTGGACACAGAAGCCATGGAAAGGGCAAAGCCTCCTCATAATGATGTAACCTTGGAGTAGGCTGAGTCCTGACCTAGAAAGACATCCGAGTCCTGGGTTAGTAAAGCTTTCTCTTGCCGGGACAGAATGCCTGAGATACAAATGTACAGGAGGGAAGACTTATTTTGGCCAAGGTTGCAGCACGTGATTTGCTTAGCAGCATCTTTGGGTGCCTAAGGCAACACTGGACATTTGATGGAGAGTGAGTGGTGGAACAGGCATCTCACCTTGTGACAGATAGGTAGCAGAAAAAGAAAGAGTCAGAAATAAGATACACCCCTTCCCAAAGGCACACCCACCCATGGCCCACTTTTCCCAATTAGGAGCATTCGTTGGGAACTCAACAGGAAATTTAACTCACTGAGGTGGTTAGCACCATGGTGATCCAGTTACTTCCCAACACCATCATGCCTTCAACATGCGAGCCTTTCAGATCCATTTCATACCCAACACATGGACCAAGTGAATGTTCTCTTACATGGAAAGGGGTCTTCCCAGCTGCAACTAAGCTAAAGTTCTTCATGCAGGGAGATTATTTTAATTCTTTGGGTGGGTCCTGAGTGTAATCATGAGTCCTCCTGGGAAGGAATCAGAAGACGGTATGCTGGAAGAGCATAAACAAAGCCAATGAGAAAAGTAAAACCCATTGGTTTTCCAGATGGAGAAAGGTGCTGTGTCAGGCACAGTGGGAATGTGGATCCACCATCTAGAAAAGACTAAGAAATGGACTCTTCAAAACTTACTCAGTGTTATCTACATTAAGATTCAGTTCATATTCAATGGCTTCCAGAACTCTAAGAGACTGCATGTGAGTTGTATTCAAGCTGAATTTGAGGCAGTCTGTTACAGCAACCACAGGAAAGCTACACAGACTAAGGCCATTCCTCTTGCTTCTGGCAAAGCAGATCGTAACAAGAGCATTTTGTGTTATATCATCAAAAGTAAGTTCCCTTAGAAGTATTACTCCAAGTGTCATGAAGCTAAGAAGAGCAAGCCAGGAACAGAGCTGGATGGGGTGAGGTGAGGGGGGGGTGAGGTGGGGGGCAGTTTTCATTTTGCAGGCCAGCACTCCAAGCAAGGACAGTTCTTTGAAGAACACTGCTCATCTATGGCATTTCAGTCTTCTGGAGGCAAAAGAATGTTGGGAACGACACTCTCACTCCAAAGGAAAGGGATGACCATTCTGTGTGTTAGCCTTTGCAATAGGGGTGGAGACTGTTGGAAAGTCATGCTTCTGTATGAGTGATAGTTTGATTATCATATGTATCCCTTTAACTTGCTTTGTTTCTGACAAAGTGGTCTATATTGTTAGAATTGTTTCTTAATTCTATATTTAAAGATGGAACTCAGTTCCATTTCCAGAGTCCCTCTCAGGTGTAGTAGAAGCTTCCTGCTACCTTTGCTGCATTCTTCAAAGGATCATCACAGTCTGAGGCAGGGAGATAACCATACTATGCAATCTGAGAACACCCACACACTACCAAGAAACAGGAGTGTCTTAGGTTGTTGTTGCTGTGATAAAACACTGACCAAAAGGTTTTGTGGTTGGTGTAACAAATTGCCACAAACTCACCAGTTGAATGTGACTCAGTTAGTCCTTCACATTCTGGACCCCTTAAGTCTGAAATGAATCCTAATGTAGACAACACCATGGTTTATTTCATCCTACAGCAGGGAAGTCAGGGCAGGAACTCAAAACAGGGGCTTGGAGCAGGATCTGGTACAGGGGCCATAGAGGAATGCTGTTTACTGACTTGCTCCTCATGGCTTACTCAGTCTGCTTTCTTACAGCACCAAGATGATGAGCTTGGGGGTGGCCCTGCCCATGGTTAGTTGGGCCCTCCCACATAAGCATCAATCATGAAAGATGCCACACAGACTCGCTCACAAAGCCAATCCTATGGTGGCGTTTCCCCAGTTGGGCTTTTCTCCTCTTGGAAGACTCTGACTTGTTTCTGGGCAACAGGACAAGCCACCAT
>LOEQ01003371.1:51271-62376 GCA_001685075.1 Bramus lutescens
AATAGAAATGGGTTAAATTAATATGTAAGAGTTAGCCAATAAGAAGCTAGAGCTTATGGGCCAAACAGTGACTTAAATAACACAGTTTCTGTGTGATTATTCTGAGTCTAAGCTAGCCAGACATCGGAGAACCAACAAGCGGCACTTGTTAATACAGGAGATGTGTGAACTTTGGCTACCAGGATCAAATTTTAGGCTGTACCTCCCTTGCCAGTTACTTTTTGGCAGGTATAATCACCAAATACTGAACTCCAGCAACATTGAAACTTCACCTGGTTTTCATTTGGCAGGATTTACTAGGTTGCTGAGGCTGTCCTCAAACTCTTAAGTCACCTGCCATGGTCACCTCACTACTGTGACTACAGGCACATGGATGCAGGGGTTTCTCTGGGTTTTACTTCTCTGTCTGTGTCGGGGAATTAGTGTAAAAATTCAAAAATAACAAAGAGGGTAAGCATCCTAGATTAATCCAAAGACAAGTACATGTGCATATGCACACCCATGCCCACACACGTGTGCACAAACACACAAGCACACATACACACAGTGTGCACACACATGTGTGCACACACAAACACACATGCACACATACACATGTGTGCACACATGCACACACACACACCCCTACACCATGCTGTTAACTGTATCATTTACTGTTTCTAGTTGATTTCTGAAATGGATGAAGACTGAATGAAGTGACAGTACCATCACCAGCTTGGTTTTAGTTTCCACTTCTTACACCGCTGCTTATTTGCTTAAATGAGTGGAAAAGACAAGTTTTAAGTTCAAACACCAGGAAGTTTTTGCACTAAAGTCCAAGTGACTCCCCACGCGATGCAGACCATGGCTGCTGCTATTGTTGGCCCTCAGAGCTCAAAGGTAGGCCCCTGCTGCTGAAACCACTGTACACGTAGGACACAGGTCTCGTATTATTCACGCTGGATCTAACATGGAAGCCTCCTTCCTGTAATCCAGTTTCCATAGTACCAGAAAATACTGTGCCAGCTTCTGAGAGAAAAGCAGTTAATATACCCAGATGTGATGCCTATGAACTACAGCAATGACCAGCAAGGCAAGAGATCCCTAAGGGTGCAGTACATGGCTCTGGTAGTTTGAAATGTAATAGTCCCCATAAGCTCATTGAAGTGGCACTATTAGAAGGCAAGAGTAGGTATGGCCTTGTTGGAAGAAGTGCATCGCTGTGGGGGTGGCTTTCAGATCTCAAAAATGCTCAAGCCAAGCCCAGTGTCTGAGATCACCTTCTGTTGCCTGTGCAAGATGCAGGACTCTCAGCTCCCTCTCCAGCACCATGTCTGCCTGTCCCACCAGGATGGTAATGGACTGAATCTCTGATTAAAAGTTTCCCTTTGTAAGAGTTGCCTTGGTTCTGGTGTCACTTCACAACAATAGAGACCCTAACTAAAACAGTGGCACTCACACGTCCATGGTAACTAACGGTGGTCTAGTTGGACTTAAGGCCCCCTCAACAGGAGGGAAATCATGCCTGGTACTAGAAATTTACCCAACTTCCTGGGGCTAGTGCAGTAATGGATCTTAGGAGAGAATCTACTACCACCACTTTGCTACCCAGCATCATTCCTAACTACATTCTAAATCTTGTACCCATGGATGAGTGTGGCTACCACCCCTCATGTACGAAGCCTTTCTTCATGGCAGAAAACCATGGCTGTATACAATGCAGCTCCACTGTGTACATCTACAGCATAGTTCATTCAGCTACAGCTCAGGGAACACTGCAGAAGATGGGGCAGAAAGATTGGAAGAGTCAAACGCAAGGAAGTCTGCTGTGAAACAGCCTCTCCTAGAAATAACTACCTAGACAAGACTGAAACAATACCACTATCAACAGACATGCTAACACAGAAGAGGAAAATCGCACAGGATCCTACGCCTTGACAAGGAGCTACAGGCAAGTAATGACTGCTGAGAGAGGGAGAATTAGCCTCTCCCAGGTACAAGCCCCTGACTGGAAAGTCCCCAATGCAAGTGGCCAGCCCTGAACTACATCTATATACACAAAAACTCAGCACGAACACACACACACACACACACACACACACACACTGGAGGCAGGAAAGGGAAAGGAGAAGCTGATACAATTATAGCTTAATTAAGATGCAGAAAAAATAAAAGACACACAAAAATACCAAAACAAAAAGTGTACAAAAAAATCAAGAATAACCCCCTACAAAGGGGAATTTAGAGGTTTTATGAATAGTCATTTCAACATAATTGGTACAAACCAATACAGATGCACCTAGAAAATGGCATGAAATTAAACAGGGAATCCAGATGTTTAGGATTCTGTGTTCTAACCTGAGTCCCGGAATCAGAGATGTTAAGCAGGAGTAGCTCTTCATTTTCTGGGGACTGCTGCACTAGGCCCTGTAAGCTAGGATGACATTACCACAGCCATTCCAGCCTCAAGAAGGTTGCTGGCCTTACAAGTAATTCAAGATTCCAAACTGCCCTGACTTCCCACACGGGCCTGACTACTGGCTCCTGTTTACCTCCTTCCATGAGGCTCTTTGTGCCATCTGTGCCCTTCCCTTTAATGTCAGCTCTGACACCCTCCAACAGCTCCTCTTCTTCTATGCCTGGCTATTCTGTAGACACAGAGAGCACTGTCCCTCTTCCCCTGGTCCTCAGCTCCCCATCCCAAGCTTCCTCCAGCTTTTGACAGGATCCCAGCTGGCTCCTCAGAAAATCTCTAAGTCAGTCCCATTATCCTGCTTTAAATAAGATTATGAAGACTCCAGTATATCTTCTGTGAGATAAGTGAAATTGTGGCGCTGAACTCAGTACTTGTAAGTCAAGTACTCGGGACATCTGGGCATTCTTCAAGTCGCCGCGGAGACTATCCATGTTTTCTGTTTTCTTCTGATAGCATCAGCATACTTCAGAGTAACAAACAACTTCAACTTTTATTGATGGTCACTATCAGTACTGCACTCTGGCTATTTTAATTTCCTGGATGCACAGTTAAGCTACCTTTTCCTTGTCTCTCCCTCAAGTCATGCAGCCATAAAACAACATCAGCAACAAAACTGTGAGAAGAGAGTGCATGCGTCCCATCCTAGCCAGAATATATAGGAGGTGAGTGTGTCCTTTCCTCAGCCTCTCTTTATGTCTGTGGGGAGTTAATGATAGAGATGACCAGTCAGCACCAATAGGGAAGCCAGAAGGGAAGACATCCTTCTTCAAGGAAAATTCCCCACTAACCGTGAACCCACACTGGACTGAACCCACCTGAGCTATTACACGTTTTGAGATCAACAACACACTGCAGCCTGGTGTAAACTAGTACAACCAATATTAGCATCCGAATTATTCAGAGAAGGAAGCTAAAGTGGATAAGCAATATTCAGGAAGTAGAGAAGCCAAATTCAGAGTTTGTTATTCCATTGCTCAAACTGGTTGAGTATCCACCACTATTGACTGAGTCCCCTTCATCTACAGCCCCTGAGATGTCCTAGGGGATATCTGTTAGCCTGGTGACAGTGTGAGCACTGCAAGAATCACTATTTGTCATCTCTGCAGACACTGGGGCCTCTGTCAGATAGCATTCACCAAATTCCCAGCAAATCATTATGGTAATGTTTCAAGGCTGATAGCAAACTTGCCAGGCCTGAAACCCTACCCAGACACAGTGTACAGGAAGTCCACCAACTGGGCTAGATCAGTTCCGTCCAAGTCTAAGTGAGGAGCTGAAACCAGGGGCAGAGAAGTGTATTGTCTCCATGAACAAATGATATGTTTATAGGAAAAGTCACAGCAGAACTCAGTACGCAAGCTAAAGTCAGGATGGACTTTAAAAGACCTTACGATCCTCTGAGAAACAGTGCTAAGAGAATGTCTGGCTGATCAGGACCCTGAGGCAGATTCAACAAGGAAGGCTAACTCCAGAGCAGACTGAAGAGCTTGGGAGAGCCCCCTATGTCTGCTCCTTGCTTGCTTTCTCAATTGGAATGTCCTCCTACCTCATGACAAAGGATCCAACATTCCCGCACCACAGCAAGGCTGCGGCCACCTCTTCTGTGGTTGGAGCCTTGGTTCTATCTTCCCTATGGATGAGCAGTTACAGGAAAGCAGGACGTAGTTCAAGCCCCAGTGTCGACCAAAGTCTCATCAAGGCCTTTGGGCAGGTGGAACCATAGGTGTAAGCTTTATTAACCCAAAGTTCTTAGAAAAGTGAGAGAATCATGTCAAGAAATGGTCACAATAAGTGGAGAAATTTCCACGTATTACGTTGCCTTCAAAGGCCAACTCTATCTTTGAGTTCTCTCTCTGTGAAGATGGTCTAACTATGGGTCAGAAAAATGAGCAAGGCATGCTGAGGGAAGGCTTCATGTGCTGCTAACTGGAAACCAGCAAACCAACATATCTAAGGAAGCTCTGTGACTCAGCCTGGCAAGCAGCAAGGTCACAGCCCTAAGTGGAGGAAGAGCACCTCGTCTTGTTGTCGATGGGATTTTATATGGGGTGTGGAGGTTTGGGTTTGAAATTATATCCATGCCAGGCCAGGCACTGTGACCTAGTTTTGTTCAGGGTAGATGTGAGCATGGCATAACCCGAAGGACAGAAGAAAAGGCCCAAAGACAGATGAGTCATGCTTGGTCGAGAAGGATTAATTGAATGCAAACCAAGGTGCACCAGTGTGAACACAGGAAATAAGCCCCAGGTAATAGAAGGGAGAAAATAGACAGTGAGTTTAGAAGCAAAGGTGATAGGTTGTAGCACATGGAAACTGAGCTCATGTTGGTAACAAGACCAGAGGACTCATATATATTTCTTCCTTTCTGATCATCCTTAAATCATTTTTATTTTACATATATGGATGTTCTGCCTGCATGTCTGGGCACCAGTTGCATGTAGTGCCCACAGAGGACAACTGGTTCCCTTGGAACTGGAGTTACAGGCAGTTGTAAGCCACTTTGTGGGTGCTAGGAATCAAATCCAGGTCCTCTGGAAGAGAAGCCACAGCTCTTAACTGCTGAGCAATGTTTCCAGCCCCACATTTCTTAAGAAAATTCTTACAAAAATGTCCATAGGACATTACCACCTTTCAACCCTGGAATTTAAGGATGGGGCAGCAGAGTGATATAGTTTGTAAATAAGAGGTGTTCCACTCTGTCTTCTGGTGCCCGTATGTTATCAACAGTATGCTGCCCCATGTGTGCTTAGAAATTCAGGTTGGCAGATGAACAACTGTTACTTGAAAGACCTGTGCTGAAGAATTTAGATATTGTGTTTGGATTGGAAAATTAACAGCAATTCAATGATTTTTATTCTTGATATAGCTCACCCTATGCAGAAATATGTAGCTTAAATCTAACATAGAGTTTCCAGATTTAATTTAGGTGCCTTCAGTCTCCTGTTTACTAAGTTATGCTATTTGAAAGCTTGTTTTTAATAACTGATTCTCAACCTGTATGTGGCGACCCCTTTGTGGGTCAAAAGACCCTTTCTCAGGAATCACCTAAGACCATTGTAAAACACAGATATTTACATTGCAAGTCATAATAGTAGTAAAATTGCAGTTATGAAGTAGCGACAAAAACAATTTTATGGTTGGGAGCCACGACAATATGAAGAACTATATTAAAGGGTCACAGCATTAGGAAAGTTTAGAACAACTGTTTAACATATTTCCATATTTAGAATGAAGTTCAATTATCTAGAGTTATAGATTAGCAATTACTCTCTTTCATGGGGTAATAAATAAATAAATACTGATTTGTTGCAGGAAGAAGGATAGATAGGAGAGGTGATACAGTTTATAAACAAACTCAACATATTAGAAATAGAAAAGGGAACGTCTGAAATTACATAGTTTGCAAGAATTCCACCTCATTAGATAAAAGCATTACTCCTAAGCAAACACAAAGTATTTGAAAGCAGGCTGGCTGTGGATTCCAGCAGCAAAGACCTGGGGCCAAATGCAGTAATGGTCACTCTGGTTGCTCAGGAGAAGTGCCTGGAGGGTTTGGGAAGTTCTCGAGCTCTACCATGGAGTTGGAGTTTCAGCCCTCCACGCCAGGGTACCAGTGTTATCCCAGACACTCCCAAGGCTCCCACTGCAAACTACAACCAGCAAGTTCTGCCAATCCAACCCCCAAGGCCCACTCCCTCTGCCTTCACACCCCACCATTGCCCCAGCCTAATGGCCTAGTTCCCCAAGTCCTGTCCCTAGGGCTGTAAAGAGAGCCCGCAGATGAAGCAGGTGAGAGAGCTTCAAGGGAGATGGAGACCATACTGTTAGGCAAGACTCCAAAGATTCTTAAACCACTGAACCATCCAATGCTTCACCAAGCAATGTGTGTCATGGTTGGTGTCTACAAAGAAGGTATCTGCACCATTTCTCCACTTCTGGATGTTGTCTCTAAATCCTGGGTGCAATTCTAACTATGACACTCTCACTAAATCTGTATTTTCTAACAAAGCCAAGTGTTTTTCTCCTCATTACCTTACTGATTAGAGAAATGATTCCAGAGCAATCAGATTCACTTACTTTAATTCCTTGTGATCCATAACCAGGGGGACCAGGAGGGCCAGGCAGGCCTTTCTGCCCAGTGTCACCCTATGAAAAGAGAAATTTACAACAAAGTATAGGAAGATTAGGGAGGGTGAAATGGACGTATCACTGCTCTTGGCTTCATTATTAATTTAGCTGATTAGGATCCTCTTGCCATAAGATAGTTCCTATTTCACTTAAGGCTTTGTTGTTCTAAACATTCTTAGGCCACTTGAATTGCTTAAACTTTTATGGATAACCCAAGTGTAGGAAAAGAGGCAAGGAAGAGAGCAGCTTCCTTGAGACCAGGGACTTCTGCTTGGTAAATCTAGACGTCTCCACTCTAGGCTGCCCACACTAAGTTCAAAAACCACTGAGGCCAGATTCTATGCAGGCTAGAACATGCTGCTCCCTTTTAATATGGAGTGCCAGTTTGCTGGGAATACTGTTAGAGTCGGGGGAAGGGCTGGCAGACGGCTCGGTTCAGAAAGTGCCTGTTGTGTAAGCACCCACATGAAAAAGCACGGCATGGTACTTATAATCTTAAAACTGGGGCTCAACAGCAGGCAAAAATTGGTGAGTTAAGGCCAATGAAAGATCCTGTCTCTAAAGCAAAGTAGACAGTTTCTGAGGAATGACATTTAAGGCTTGCCTCTGTCCTCTACATGTACATACACACACACACACACACACACACACACTGGAAAACATGTGTGCTTGTATATACATAAAGATATATGTGTATACACATACAACAACACAGCATAATTACACACAGCATATATATGCTTATACACACACACACGTAGTGTCAGGGGATATTGATCAAAACTCACACAATAGTTTTTCCTATAAGAAAAGTCAATATATTTATGACTTTCTTTATAAAGGTTCCTATAATACAATTATATACGGTTTTGAATTCGTATATAATTCATAAAAAATATGAACATTTTGATTGTGATAACTCCGTTTGTGAAAGTCGTCCTCTTCATTGGGGGCATTCAACAGCACTCCTGAACTCTATCCAGTATATATCAGTGTCATCTTCAGTTGAGACACCCCAAAATGTCTTCAGTTTTGATGATTTAGGTGTCCCCATTAGTGGCTCTGAGAGGAGGACAAATCCCCCTCAGTGAGAAACACTGGGTTAGAAGAATTAAAGAATCAATAAGTACCAAGCTAGAGGAGACAAGCAAATGATATATAGAAATAAAGGAAACGGACATGGAAAGAAGCCTCTCTCAACTTTCTGTGGGGACGATGATGTTTGATCTTTGCTCCAAGCTCTGACCTGGTGGTTGGAGATATACTATATAGCACATACATTAGCCAGTGACCTGCTAAAAGGCCACCCAAAACGTGTCTGGCCAAACGAAGTTGTGATTTTTTTTCTTATCTATATGTAGCTCAAGATGGACTCAAGCTTGATATGTAACACAAGTAGGCCTTGAATTAGCAATCCTCCTGCCTCTGCCTCTCAAGTGCTGGGACTAGAGGTATATACCACATGTTCAGCTAGGATTTGCTTCCTGGTGAGATAGCACAGCCTTGAGAAACCTGGAAATATTTAGAACACGTCACAATTGTACTGAGAGACACTGACTTTCTGATTTTGTGAGGGAAGCAAATGTTTTAAAGATACTTCAGGTAACCTGACATGAATAAAGAAGATTTCCTCAGTAACCTAGAAAAAGCTAAATGAAGGCTTCATATGAAGGAGCTGTCGAGTGGGCTGGTGTTAAAGCTAGGTTGTGCCATCTCAGAAATGCTTGGGGTGACAAGTGTTTCAGAATTGAGTTGTTAGACATTTTGCAATTCTTGTTTGTATATAATGACTTCCTTTGGGGATGGGATCCATATCTAAACACAAAATGTTTCACACACACCTTCTACAGAAGCCTGAAGGCACCAGGATTTTGACTGTCACTCATTACATGGAGTTGGCTATTGACTCACTATTTGTGGCCAAGGTGTGCTCAAAATTTCTGAATTGAGAGTATTTCTTGTCCAGGGTTTTCCAAGTAGGGATGTCCCAACTGGCACCTGCTGCTCACACACATGAGACCTGAGGACTTACCTTCGGTCCTTGGGTTCCAATGCCCCGAGGCCCAGAAGGACCTGGAAGGCCTCTGACCCCTTGTTCACCCTGAAAAGATACAACAAATAACAAGTTACCAATTAAAAACACTTATAGCACATAACTTTCCATGTTAAACATACGTTTTAAGGACCAATTTGTAAATGTTGAAGTCCCTTGAATTTTTCTAAGAAATTGACTGAGCCCACTTCACCTAAATCAGTCACTGTTTTGACATTGCGTGCTCACTTCACTTTCTTCTCGTCACATGTGCACGCTTTCCTGATAAAGGATTAATTTCAGATCAATCAGCTCATTAACTTCTCAGCAGAGTTAATGTGTGCTTCTTTCAGAACTTTCTTCTCTAGAATTTGGAAAAGTAATTACTGCTTTTTTGAAACAGAGGTGTAAAGGAAATATGAAGATAAAAAAAAAGTGGCCACAAAGAGCGATGGCCACATCCTGTATGAGCTGCTCCTAATGTTTCCTCAACTAAAATAAAGCTACTTGACTTGGGGGTTGACTCTGTGATACTTGGGTCACAGGAGTGGATATGATTACAGGGTAAACTCTGTAAAGATCTTGCTGTTTCCCCAAGGTGTGATGCTGTAAAGCAGGTGTCAGATCTTCCTGGGATGGCATTGTTAAGGAGACACAAAGAAAATCCTCTCCACTCTTCAATTTCTGTATGCCAAGATAATGTTAGCAATGTTCAGGGTTGATAGCATTTAATGCTCAAACAATCCCCTATTGCCAGGCTGACTCATTGAAATAATTCTTCTGTACTTCAGCAAATCCACCAGGTCTGTGTAAAATGATAACTACACTTCATACGGATAGGAGCGAAATGGCCTAGCACAGGGCGATCACTTGGTAAACGCCAGTTCACTACACTCCTGCTTTAGCTAGAGAGGAAACAACCAAAGCTGTGCATGTCTGCCCAGCTACTTGCACTCGGGCTGGGCTGATGAGAGGTGGAGAAGCAGTAACCCTCTAACCTTGGCAATTTCTCAAAAAGCCCAACATGTATGTACCACCCAACCAGTGATTTCACTGCAAAGCATAAATTCCAGGAAAAGAAGAGCACATTATACCCAAAGTCCCACAAATGTGAGTCCTTAGCAGAATTATTCATAATAGCTCAAAACTAGAAAGAACCCCATGCCCATCATCTGGTGAATGAGTAGACAAAATCCTGCAAGAAACAGACTATGGATTTGTGCTATAATATGAACACAGCTCAGAAGCAATGCTATTGATGACAGATATGGGCAGACTGTAGGATTCCAATTATCAAATGTCAAAAAGTCAGTAGAAATAGAAATACCCCAGTAGTTGCCTGAGGCCAGAATTAAGAACATGAATTCATCATAAACAAGCACAAGGGATCCTATGGGGTAAGGAAATGTTCTAAAGCTGATCTGCGAAGACAGTTGTAAACTAAACTTTACTGTAAAATTCATTGAATTGTATACCCAAAAGGAGGAATTCTATGAAGAGACATGCTTCTAAAAAGTTATGAACATAAAAAAGAGGAGGGGCCAGAGGGATGTTTCAGCAGCTAAGAACACAAGTTGGTCTTTCAGAGGAGCCAAGTTTAGTTCCCAGCACCCACATGGCAGTTCACAACTGTCTGCAACTCTGCTCCAGGGGATCTGACTCCCTCTCCAAGCCTCTGAATGCACCAGGCAAGCATATGGTGCATGAGCTTACATGCAGGTAATACATCATACATATGAAATTTAATTGTTTTAAGTTATTGTTTTTATTTTATTTTACAGGCTTTGGACCTGTATGTCCCAAGATCTTTGTCTTTCTACTATGTGTTAAGATAGAATTAAAACAATTTGGGTAATTTTACAGCTTACTTTTTTTTTTACTGGCTCATTTCTGCCCATCTCTCCATTTATGGACAGTTCTCACCATGATTGCTAAGAGAAAGATATTTTTTTCTTCGGTGGTGTAGCCATCCTCAAGTTGCCCAAGATCCTGTAAATAATTCCTTCATTCACACTCTGAAAATTGGATCCCTGCTAAACTCACTGGGGCTCCAAACTGCACCAGAACGCAACAATTTATTTCTGTCATCATGCTCTCGCTGGAATGAGCAGACATTCATTCAAGTTTTCTCAGAAAAAGTCCACACGGCACAGCTCCATCTCTACCGCCTAGTACTAGTGTGCTTTTGAGGTTCTGGGTGCTAACCATGTCTTCAACACCTCTCTCCCTACTGACTGGCAGCCCTGAGTGACTTCAAGTTTTTCCAGCTTTAAGGATCAGTCTCAAAGAACTGGAAGCAGAGAACATGAATACTCTGTATCAGACACATTTCTATGACCTGTCCATTCTTGAGAACCTCTGAAACACCCTTATAGGAAGTGTCTGTATTGTGTGAGGGCCTCCAGCTACATCTGGCCAGTTTACCTCTTTGCTGCTTCTTAAGAGAGATGGGGCTTTTATCTGTCAGGGTTTTAATATCCTCCGACAAAA
>LOEQ01003371.1:63648-84295 GCA_001685075.1 Bramus lutescens
CATGCTCCATCAGTCCCAGTCCAGCTGACCTGGTGAGCTCCCATTAGATCAGCCTCACCGTCTCAGTGGGTGGGCGCACCCCTCGTGGTCCTGACTTCCTTGCTCATGGTTTCCCTCTTTCTGCTCCTCATTTGGACCTTGGGAGCTCAGTGCACTGGCTACTCTTCCGGTGGACCTGAGTTCAATTCCCAGCACCCACATGGCAGTTCATAACTGTCTGTAACTCCAGTTCCAGGGGGTCTGACACCCTCACACAGACATACATGCAGGCAAAACACCAATGCATGAAGTTAAAAAAGGAACATGTACGTGTGCCCACATGCATATGTGTGCAGTATACTTTCTATAGACAGCAATATCAGGAATCCTATGAGCTACAAATAGACAGATACAGCATTTCACCATGATGATAGAGAAAATGTACCATAAATGTGTTATGTCTCTTGTCCCTTGGGCCAAGAGTCCCCTGCAAGCCTTGACATCTAGGGTATGGAAGACAGAGGATTGTATGAGTCTCATGTTGTCACTCAACACCACTGCTTCTGTCATAGCGCAGAAATGGTACCTAAGCACAAGTGTATCTACCTATGGCATTTTCTAGGAGTAGGCTTATTGTCCGTAGATAGAGTACCATTCCCAACTAATGGATTTAATTGGCCATATAATGTTGGAGGGTGTTAGAGCCTGCAGAGGGAGCCCTTGTACTAGGAGACAAGAAACAAAATAGCAAATTCTGGGGTTTCTACTTGTAACCACACCACAAGCTTTGTAATTGCACAAATTCTACAGTTATCTGCCTTGACTACCTGGAGAACACAACTGTTCAGATGGCTCCACTTCTCATTGCCCACAGAAGGGATGCTAGGTAGGGGAGCTCTCTGTCATTGTCACTGGAAATGGCCATGTTTAGCACTGATTACACTTGTTCTTGAGAATGAGCTAGCAAGGGTTTTAGCCACCATAACCTTGCAGAGAGGTTAATTTTGACTCCTTTAAAAACAGGCAAATTCTTAGGCTGGTCATAGACTTTTACTTTTTTTACAGAAGAAAGGAAAGGAGAATCATGAGCTACTCCCAAATGTACTTTTTTCTCTCATCAGCAAATTTTTGCTGTAGCATATAATATAAATATCATTATGAATAATAATGAACATTTATGAAGTTTATCATGCAGCAAGTAATTTCAGGCACTATCTTAGTAGTGTTATGAAAATCAACTTATTCCATTTGATAAATAAGGAAACTGAGGCTTCAGAGGACATATGACATATCCAAACCTATACAGCTTGGTGATATTCAGAGCCAGGTGTGACTCCCAGAGCCCATTTCCCATTTAATGTCTGCTAAAACCAGATATAAAAGGGCCACCATCCCCAGAGCCTTCCCCCAGCTGCGATTTAATCAGAGGCCATAGCTCTGTGGCTGTGAAAGCCCTTTCCCTACATCAAGTTAGTCATATAAAAGTAAGCAAAATATCCTGAGTTATAAAAATTCTTCCTGTGTTATAAAAGGTCCACACACCTGTACAAATACCCAGCTGGCTAAGGCTTTCTTTTTATCGTCCCTCCATTCATTGCCATTCCTTGATTCTGTTGTTTACCTCAAACTTTGCAGGGATCTACCCCAGATCACCTGTACCCCAAACTTTGCTATTGGCAGACACCATGGGTTAGTAACTCATGAGTCCCATACTCAAATGTTGTCAGAATGTCTGGGGAAATTTTAGAGGCTTTGTTCAGACAGCTAGATAGGGGTCATGGAACGATTGGTTGACTAATGCTTGTCATATCCCTTGCCACTTCTCGCCAATGGCCAGTATGCAACCATGGAAATAGTAACAGTTACCAGCATGATCACAGTGAGAATACAGAAACAATTCAAAAGGATCCAGAAAGCACAGCTTTTCAAATTGCTATCACATTTCCTTCTTTCTGTCTTCCAGGCTTTAAATTTCAACTTCTCTAAAATTAATATCCACCCTCAAGCACTTGATCCCTTAGTTCCTGCTAACTTTAATGCTTGCTATAGAACTTTGAGGTTTGTTGGTAATTTCTTCTTTTTCTCAAAATCAGCTCATTGAAACTGAGCATACGATTTTCTGGTGCTAAGAATCTCCCTGGAAAGGGAAAGTCTTTCTTAGTCAGTAGAGTTCAAAATTATGCAAACAAGGATAGCAACACTGGCCCTAAGAGGGAAAGAAGAGGCCCCCACTATACGTGTTCACTGTACCTCTTCACCAGAGGAAGTTCCTACAACTTGCAACACTAAAAACACAAAAGGTCTAGAAGGCGACATGGGTAGTGAATGTTCAGGGTTTAGTGTTTGCCTTCAGGGCTGCAGTGATGTGGACATGCCAGAGAAGAGGAATGGAACCCCAGAAAACAGCAAGCAGAGAAGAAAGCAGTATATAAAGCTGTGGGCAACCAGAAACAGCTCAGCTTTCAAGAATTAAAAGAACTGACTTGAAAAGTTACCTCATCAAATTTCCCAGGTCCTGAATCTGACATTTTCAGAAACCTTCAGGTCAAACTGCCTACCCTTCAAACTTCATGTTTCTGGCTTTAATTATTCCTGTTGTGAACTTATGGCCCATTATTTAGCATTTTAAAATATAATCTTATTAATTCTTTGAAAATTTCATGACCGTATGTTTTGATCATATACATCCTCCAAGCTGTCCCAGATTCACCCCCACTTCCCTGCCTCCTCTGATTTGGCGATTACTAGGGAGAAGTGGGGTTTAGTCCGCTTTAGAATCCTGAATTCTTAATATTAGTATCCCAAATCCTGCATCCTTGACTGGCCCTTCTTGTCTGGGCTGTTCAAAATGGAGTTCCTTGTCCAGGCCACATCTGCTGATGGAAGCCCCAGATTCCTAATGCATCTCTGTGTGAATTGGTCCTCTATTCTGCCAAGACTTGGTGGTAGCATGCACATATGTGAGCCATTGCAGAGAACAGAGAAGCAATTCAGACTCTGGGAACATTTTTAGAATAATGATACTCAGTGGAATTTCACATAGACTTGCATTTTAATTTATTACTATGGGCCACTTTTGTCAAATAAAGGATGTATTTACAATACTCAATGGTTAAGATTTGGGGGCAATGTTTAACACTTTTTGGTCTGTGTTTGTGGTTATCTTTACAGTGTACACAATCTGGGTTTTGATGATGGAAAAGTCATTAGAGAACGGATAGCAGTGGAGACTGAGTGCTGGGGTCTGGAAAGTCATTCTGTCTCCTCTAACTTATTCCTCCATTCCCTCTGTCACTCATCAGATTCATAGCTTCCCTCCCAAACACAAAACATATAGGTTATAATATGTTTACATTATAAAAGGGCAAGTTGTTCAATCTCTGATCATTAATTTCCTCCTCTGTAAAATAGGGGAAATGTTCAAACTGCAATATTTTAGGAATATTTAGGTAATGAATACTAATTATAACCATTATCATAATTCAAAAAACAATACAAACCCAATAATCCCTCTGTCCACATATGTTCTTTTAACTACTTGATAGCTAAGTAGCCCTTGGAACGCCCCTAAATCCAGGTTAGCTTGAAGGATTGGTCTATATGAAACCATTCCACAGGTTTGGATGAGACCTTGACTTTTTTTGGCACTAACAGAACAAGAGAACCAGGCAAGATGAATTTGCCCTTGAGGAGCTCAGAGAACCATCCCAGTATTTTATTTCAATAAAGCCAGAATCAAACTCCAAGACAGGGACTTATCTGAGGGTCAGTTCTCTCTCATCTCCTGGCTTTTCAGGGAAAGACTTAAGAGAAATGACTTAGCTGCAGCCCCTAAAAGGAATCTGAGAGCACCTCAAAACTGTCTTCAAATCACAGGGATTCCTTTTATTTTCAGAACTCAGTGGAGGGATGCAGGCAAAGATGGGCTGGGTCTCTGAGGATGACTTCCATCAGAGTGGGTTGAGACATCAGGACACAAAATGAGCTCTTTCCCCTAAAAGAGACCAATGCTCTGGCCCTTCACAGTGTGTTCCCAGGTAGACCTTCAAACCTACATCTACTGCTGTCCTTGAAAATGTTTATAAGAATTTTGAAATAACTCAAAAATTCTTGCCAAAAATTGATGGTCTATAAACCTTTTCCACTAGGGGAAAGCAGAGTTCCACAAGGTGCTAGATGCCAGGCATTGGTTTTAATATGTTTTGAAACATAGAGGCTTTGATTCTAATGTTTGTGTCATATGCTAAACATATGTGACCTTAACTAAATATCACATAAACCATCATAAATTAATCATCAACCTTAATAGTTTCCTCATTTCCAAACACATTTGTTTTGCAAGTTCATGCCTTAAGGCCAAGGCTTTAAGGTGACTACACAGAGTTTAAATGAAAAACATATATCAGGATATAAATGTGGATGGACACGCACACACACACATACCCCTCTAGATTCTCTGATATTTTAACTCAAAGTAACAGAAAGATTTGTCATATATTTGGGTACTAGACTTCTGTTGCCTTATTGACAATTTTTGCTGATTTGATCTCTACTTTATTGGGAAGATGAAGTTATCTTAAAGTCAACTTTTTCCAAATATCTCCCCTACTTTCCTCATTTATGTCTGCGTATGTGTTTGTGAATATGTGTGCTTTCACAGTCTTCTCCAGAAGGGAAGGCCAGATGAGACTTAGGCCCTCTATGCAAAAGGAGAGATGATTTTGAACATTATTTAAAAGCTAGTGTCTGCTTCCAGAATTGTCTTTATTTTCAAATCTATGATTAAGAGTTTCTTTGATTACAACACGAACTCATGCTCATAATATCTCCTTCTGAGCTGGCGTTCTTGTGGCTGACACACTCTACACAGGAAGAAACAGAAGGCAAAGCAGAGAGGGCAAAGGCAGCTCTCAGAGGAAAGATGAACAGGAACAGGTAGAATCCTGTGTGCTCCCCCATCACCCTCTACTGCTGGAAGCAAGTTGGAGGCCAAGATGAGTTTTGTTCACAGTATGCCTTCTGGAAACACATTTGCTACTTCTAAAATCAAAAAGGTAAGATAAAATTTTGCAAGTAAGAACACTTTTCTTAGTATTTTTGCCAAAAATAATTAAAAATGTGAAAGTACAAAAGATTTTTGCAGGAATGTGATACACAAAATCATTCAGAAAATACCTTAGTCTACATATTAAATAATCTGACAGAGAAGAATATTCACAAGGATTAAATTTCAAATGTTCTTTATCTGTGTGGTTATTAATACTAAAAATGAAGCAGTAACATAATAACTTAATATAATAATACTTTTATAAATATTCATAACCAGCTACTCTTTGAAAATATCAATGGCCATATGTTTCCATTGCAACACAAACACAGCCAAGTATAGATTTAACATATTTTATTTCATATCTTATTTTAAACAGAAATAAGCTTCTGCTTCCTGTAGGGAAATATTTAGTATAATAACAAAAGAGTTTACCAACATTTCACTTGGAGCAGGAAGTAAAGATAGTTATATACTGAATTTTTCTATTTTATTAAATTTTAATTTTTTGATAGATGCTATGTGTTAAAGAAAATAATGATTTAATATCCAAATACAGTATGGTTTGTTGACAACATTAAGACTTCTTCAAGGATCTGATTCAAACCACCTAAACTTTGATCAGATCATCTCAAGTTCTACATATAGCATTTTGGGGGCGCTTCCAGCGACACCTCTCACTGGGATTCTCAAAGTTACCCCAAGAATTCCATCTGGGGCAGATGTGAAAATAGCTCTTGCAGATACTCATTATTGCCAAGGGCTTTTAATCTTTTGTTCTCCTTTGGTTTGGCAGGAGAAAAGAGCATCTACTGCACCATAAGAAAATGGTCCATAAGCACCCGCTGAACCATAGGGGAGTGGTCCATAATTGCCCACTGCACCATAGGAAAATGGTCCATAAGCACCCGCTGCACCATAGTGGAGTTGACCATAAGCACCCGCTGCATCATAGGGGAGTGGTCCATAAGCACCCGCTGCACCATAGGGGAGTGGTCCATAAGCACCCACTGCATCATAGGGGAGTACACAAGCATTCTCACTGCTAATTACTACAGCAGAAACAATGAGAGAGGTAACAGTTAGCATTAAACACACATACCATCTTTCTGTAATGACCTAGAAGCATGAGTGAGTTAAGTGAATAGCTGAGTAGTTAAAAACAAACTTCTCTCCTTAAAAGCCCTGATTATTCACTCACTTCCCATTCATTCAATAGACTTTAGAGCACTTAAATTAAGTAACACTTAATTCTGGAGTCAAGAGATTAGCAGAGACTACAAAGAAGATGCCTACAAAAAATCTTACATCTCATGGAACCTACAGAGCACCAGTAATAACAAATAAGCACCCAGAGAGTGATCTATCTAGTCTACACATGAAACACATGTCAAAGGGAGGTGGTGATGTTTTGTAAGGGGAACCTGGGGGAAAACATTAGCTGAGGCCTTAGGATCTGGCCATGACCCTGAAAGCATGAGAGAGTTGCAAGGATAGCAGCTCGGTGTGACTGGGTGTCAGGGAAAGGGAAAACAGGCAGAAGAAGCATGTCAGGTCAGAACGGCCTCCAAGGCTGGGGGAGGTTGCTGAGCTTCACTCCAAGACCAGAGAAGCCACAAGAGAACGTCTAAGAAGAACAGAATTTACTCTGATTTAGGAGGGCAGATCTGGAAGGGTCAAGCTCAGGGGAGAGGCCATCTTGGTACCCAGACATGTTGGTGGTTTGTCTGAAGGAAGCTGCAGAAGGAAACAATCCAGACAGCAGGTGCTTTCTGAACATGAAACTGCTGGAATGAAGCCGAGGGAAGGAAAGCCATGGCCAGGAGAGGACCAAGGATGACTAAGTTCTTGGGATGCACAGCACTGCCCTTTACAGCAACACAGGGTCAGAATTAGAGGTTCTGGTTTGCATGCTAGGTTAAAGACATCTGTAAGAAATTGAAAGAAGATCTGTGTAAGAAATTAGATACATGAGAAGCTTAAAGAAGGAAGGCTCGAGACTTGGACGTCATCATCATAAAGGTAGGACAGAAAGCTGTGGGACAGGATGAGAAACTAGGGAAAGAGCAGGATGGAAGGAGAAACGAGGGCTCTGAGATGAACCCAGACCAGGTACAGAAGAAGAAGTCAATCAACGTATTTATGGGCATGTTTTCCAGGAAATCCAAAATCCATGCGTAAGGGTGAATAACTCATCAATAATTCTATATATCACTATTCTCCTATTGTGTCAAATAAAAGTTAATCACACTTACCAAATTTCCCGGTAAGTACTTTCTTAGAAACTGGTATTGTTGCCCTACTTGAAAAATCTTACCTTTGCTCCAGTGTCT
Organism: Bramus lutescens; assembly: GCA_001685075.1. Classification (NCBI taxonomy): domain Eukaryota; kingdom Metazoa; phylum Chordata; class Mammalia; order Rodentia; family Cricetidae; genus Bramus; species Bramus lutescens. The sequence continues at coordinate 71,008 of LOEQ01003371.1, forward strand.
CCCACACCACGTAATCCCATTGGTCCAGGGGGTCCTGGCATTCCTCGAGGTCCCTGAGGTGACACAGTATGAGAGGGAATAAGCATCCTTGTAGCATGCTCAGAAAAGTGGAAGGAGGGAGGAAGAAAGGAAGGGATGCAGAGAGAAAAAGAATAAGGGAAGGAGGGAGGGGGAAAAGAGAAAGGGAGGGAGGGACATAGAGGGTGGGATGGTGGGATGGAGGGAAGAAAGGTTTCATCACTGCTACAGCTGGCTGTGTAGCTTATAGAGTTCAAAGGTTCCCAATACAAAGAAATTATAAATGCTTAAGGAAGCAAAGATGCCAATTAAGCCCAATTTGGTCATTACATTATATATAATACTATAGCCTAAATATGTATATTTAATATGCATAAACTTTAAATGAAAAAGAAGATACAACCACACTTACAGCCACGCCAGGATAGCCATCGCCTTTGAATCCTGGAGCACCCACTGGTCCTCGAGGACCCTGAGCACCCTGCAAAATTCCAGTACCGAGTCATGGTACCAAAGCACGAAACATCTAGCAGAGCTTACGCTAAACAAGAATTCAATAAAACAAAGATGGATTTGACAAGGCAAAGAAAACTTTGGAGAATATCCTGCCACATTTACCAGTCCCTTATCTCCTCTAAAGTCCCGTTCATTTGAGACATTGGACATGTGGTGTGAAAGTAAGGAATATATGAACCATTACAAAGTCTTCTATATGAAACATGGGTCATGGGAATTGGAAAACAGCTTTTGGTAATATTTTACTTCAAAAATTGTACAAACAGTGTATCTCAAATCAGGGAGAAAGATAAACATGAGAAAATTTAGGAAGTACGGTGTTGGGGGTTAAAAAAATATATAACTGATTTGACTATAGGCTGTCAAATACAGAAAGCCTGCCAGACTGGGTTATGTCTACTGTCTTCCCCTGTATGCCAAAACGACAGAACACTGAGTGACCCAAATGGAGATTCAAACAGGCTGAGTTGCAGAGTGGGCCCTGACTATTTGCTGCTAACCTCGGCACTGTGACTTTAACTGGCAGCCATCCACTCCTATACAGAGACCAGGGAGAGATGTTATCGTCCTTTTGACAGCAGCATCCTGCAATTTTATTTTACAAATAAAAATCCAAAAAATTTCGAGTAGAGTAAAATGGGAGGAGAGAACGGAAGGGACTTGAAGATCCTTTTGGAAGGTATGTTCAGTTCCCAGAGCTGTATCTAAACCAGTGTCTTTGCAGCACACCACAGCACTTTCTTACTGTGAATGCTAACAGCCTTTGCACCCATCACTTGCTTTGATAAACAGCTGTCTATGCTTTAGGTTGTTTGTTTATTATTATTTTACAATAGGTGGAAACTCTAGTATCAGGCCAATTTTTGTTTGTCATGAATGCAAAAACAATGGCACCTTCAAATGTTTCCTTTACACGCAAGCAGATTCTGAGATCAAATTGTGATTATCCCAACCCAACTTGTTGCCCTCAGTCCAGCTCTCCACTGAGACTAACTCCTGACAAGGAATGAATGACTGACTAGGGAGGGCTAAAAGCTGCAGGCTTTTAAGCACCAAGAAAGTTAAATTTAGTTTGAGAGCCATGAACGCAGCAGTTGTCTTTCCTTGTCAACCCCAAGAGTCTGGGGTTGATGTGGCTAGCCTCTAAATGGGTCACCTTAGAGACTACTTGACCACTGATGAAAACAGTGCACTGTTTGCCACCAGCACAAACTCAAGAAAATTTCTTAAAGTCATAGTGTAATGGGGAGCAAGATCAAGGTACATCCTAATGGGAGATGATGGCTGCCAGAATCAGCTTGCTAAGCCATTCTGACTACATTTAACATAATTCTGGCCATTCCTGTATGAGACTTTTCCCCAAATAAGGCACCGTCTCTGCCCATGCTATGACAGGAGAAGACCAATGAAACAAGCAAATAAATAAAATATTAAATGCTCCCTGGTTATGCTTAAAAGAAAAAATATTCAGTTTTACTTTTGGTTTTTATTTCTGTACTCCAAGCCAATGATATATTACCAGAAGCTGGAAGCGATTAGCCAGCTGCTGGTACTCAGCAGAGGGAGTACAGACACACATGGCGCACATTTTCTCCCTACAGGTCTTTGTCTTCTCTCCTGGGGAAGTTATGGTAACTTTGTTACTCCTAGCCTAACTGTAAGTTGTCAGTTTGACAGGATTTGGAATCACAGGGAGAGAGGCTTATGATTTTGTCCTTGAGGGAGTTTCCAGAGTGCCTAAGGAAGAATGACCCATTCTGAATGTGGATTGGCACCATCTCATAGACTGGGGTCTGGACTTAATAAAAGGGGGAAAGGAAAAGGCTCCATGACCACCAGTATTCTCCTTTCTCTGCTTCCTGATTGGATAAGATGTGAACAAGTTCTTGTTACCTTGATTTACTCACCATGATGGACTCTGCTTCCTACATCATGAGCCAAATGGAACCTTTATGGCCTTAAATTGCCTTTTCTCAGGTATTTGGTTACAGCCAGGATCAAGGCAATGAATCTAGGAAGTGTCTTGGGTCAAGACTAGGGACATAATTTTATGTGGGACACCTCATAATAATTTTATAAATAGAATTTTGCCATTTTGCCTTTCTTTACTTAATTCAAGAAAATGTCCTACAGAAGCAATTCACATTGACCTGTCTCTCGTTCAACAGAAATCAGCACAAAAGCTGATTTTGAAATGGGCATTAGGGCAGGCTTGAGAGTTCCCTGAAGCAGCATGTAAAATCAAATTAATGTGCCAACCTTATATCAGACATTTAAAGGAGCTTATGACCCTGAAAAGTGTGAACATGACTATACGGGAATCGATAGCACTAAGAACACCTCTGGAGTCCACTAGGGGAGAACACGGCTGAAGGGGTAAGAATCTTTAAGTATCGTCATTTGCAATGCCCCATAATTAGCAGATAGCAAGTGAGGCTTACTATAGCAGCACATTGCCATGCAAAGGCAGGAGTAAGGATAGATAACCAGCATAAAGCATGGAGTATGAACAATCAGTTATCAAAACAACATGGAACTGTCCCACACACATAACTAAACAAGACAACGTGGAAATGATATTTTGTTTATGTTTTAACAAATAAAGCTTGCCTGAAGATCAGAGTGCAGAGCTAAGCCTCTAGAGGCCAGAGAGTGGTAGCTCACACCTTTAATCCCAGGACTCTGTTAGTTCAAGGCCACCCTGGACCACTAAAGATTGAACCTGTCTAACAGAGAAACAGAGCTCACACAAAGGTGATCTCAGCACTTGGGATCCCACGCCTTTAATCCCAGCACCAGGGAGGTGGAGACAGGAGATATGGTTGAGTAGAGAGAGGAATATAAGGTGGAAGGTGACAGGGTGGCAGCACAGTCTAAAGGTTCGGAGAGGACAGAGGGAGTCTGGAGAGGCAGACTGAGGACAGGACCACGCCTTCACTGTGAGCATTGGTAGAGGTAAGAGAGCTTTCTAGTGGCTGGCCTCTCTGCTTCTCTGATCGTCAGCAGTAACCCCTATATCTGATTTTGGGTTTTCATTATTAAAACCAACTAGAATTTGTGCTACATAACATCTGTAGTTTCACATGGGAAATTTGACATGTTTCCTTGAGTCAGCTCCATAGCCAGGGTCCCAGGAGCAGGATGAACAACCTGGCTGAGGTTGTCTGGCTTCTAAGAAAAACCTTATCCCTGAAAGCTTTATGTGACAGGAACCTGCTGTCTTGGGCAGTTGTGACTCTGGTGACATGAAATGAGTGTTTTCTGACAATGGCCGAGTCAACTCTTTACCATGAGAGCTAGCATCCCTTAAACATGTGAAAAATAAAACTGCTGCTTATTCCTTTTCTCTTCCCCACAAAGGGCATAGCCTCTTTACATTTATTTCATCAGCAAAGAAACTTTACAAATAAACGATCAATCTTTTTAGTGGGATCTTGAACATCTTCCAAAGGTCTATGTGTTCAAAGTTGGTCTCCAGCCTGTGGCCCTCCTGGATAGTAGTAGAGCCCTACCGGTCTAGCTGGAGGGATTAGGTCACTGGGAGCATTTCCTTTAAGAGGATATTGGGGCTCTAGTCCTTTCTTATTTCTATTAGTTCACTGACTGCCAAGAGGTGAACAAGAATCTTCTATCACATATTCACACCTTGATGTACAGATCTCAAACCAAAGGGACAGAGGTCTACAGCCTGAAAACTCTGAAACCACGGACCAAAGAAACTTACAAGTTGATGATGCACTTTTCATCATGGTGGCAGAAAGCTGGCTAACATGTTAGGGATCAAGTTCCCTTTTTCCTGTTCCACCTCCCCGTTCTTTGACTCCTCTTCCTTCTCCTCTTTCATTTCTTTTGCAGTGCAGGGATCAAACAAATGGCCTCTTTCATGCTAAGCAAGTACTCTACCACCTAGTTACAGTCCCAGCCATAAGTCTACCTTCCCACATGCAGAAAGGGAGCATAATAAACCATACCTTTGGTCCTCTAACAGAAAGTCCAGGTTCTCCTTTAAGACCAGGCATCCCAGGTCCTCCTCGATCCCCCTGTTCATTTCAAATAACATTGGCAAAGCTCTAGGTTACATGAAGAACTACAGAAGTGCACAGTGAAAATAGACTGCCTGTGTGTAAGGAGCTTAATCTATCTGTCTCATCCTTTGGGCAAATTTGAGAAACTCAAATGAATAAGCCTGTCAGCAAAAATTTCTAGGTAGGTGTCTGGGACAATATACTAAAATAACACATGACAATTGGACTCAAATATATAGATGTAAGAATGCCTACAAATTCTCTTAAAACTGAGTGCATCTTTTCAATTGTAGATTTTAGTAGATTCTCCTGTAAATGTGATGACATTCTTATGTGTGTTGAGGCTTAGCAATTGAGAAAGGGAGCAGGAAACATGGCAAGCTTGGTGTCAGGGGTGAGAAATCTGGGCTTTTAGTCTGTTTATCTGTGACTGTTAATCACACTTGGGAAATCTTCCCAAACTAAACTTCTAGCTCACTAGAACCATCATCACTGACTTGAAAACATATATGTATTTCCCCCTTCAACTTTAAAGAGTCCCAAGAATGTATACCTTAGGCCCAGCTGGTCCAGGAACTGATATTCCAGGCATTCCAAACGGGCCCATAATGCCCGGCTCTCCCTGAGAAAACCAGAATAGCTGTTACATTTCAAGCAAAGAAACCATATGCAGTAATTATAGTAAGAAAAGCAAACAAATGTCTGCGTATTGTGTGTAATTCAGAACATTCAAACCCCTGTCTCTGGAAGTGTGAATATGAAAATGACTGGAACATCCTTTGCAAACCACTGCTGAAGTTATTACCCTGTAAGTTCCCAGTGCCTTTAAATAAATGCGTTCAATTAATTTCTGAACAGTAGGAATTTTTTATCTCTTGGATAGCTTTTTACTGGCCAATAAAGATGGAACAATCCGTGGTGTCTGTGTTTTATATTGTATGCAAAGAAGCTCAGAAAAAATCTTGTATTCAATTGTAGAAATAGTCTTCAGAACAAATTTTACAACATTCAGCTGATGTATAAACCTTCTCCTTTGTCACTTTTATTCATTCTCATAGCCCGTGTTGTATCAGTATCCCATGGTACAGCATACACATCCTTTTTCTGGAGCAGATTTTAGATATTTTATTTAAAAGTTGAATAGGAAATTGAAACATCTTTCTTTCTCTCACTCCCTCCTGCCTCCCGGTCCCACTCTATCTATCTCTCCTGCCTCTGTTTTATCTAATATTAGGTCCCAGAGACTTGAGGAGCAAACGGTAATTCCTGTGTCTCATTGGAATCTAGACCAGTGTTTCCCAAACACTAATGCACAGACAAGAGTTTGGCAAAGAAGCAGTGCTCAGTTTCAGGCCCAGAAATCCAGATTCCATACATCTAACAGATGGAGCCCAGAAATATGTATTTCTGTAAGTATCTCTGAGGATTATGGCCTAAGCGCTGTTAACACGATATGAAAGCCCCTGCTCTAAAACACTGTCACTGCACATCACAAGGTGTTCAAAATGACTCACTGGGACAGAAACAAAAAACATCACAACTTTATATATTGTGGTGGTTTGAAATAAAATGGACCCAAAGGAAGTAGCACTATTAGGAGGTGTGGCCTTGTTGAAGTAGGTGTGGCCTTGTTGGAGGAAATGTGTAATTGTGGGAAAGGACTCTGAAGTCTCTTTTGCTCAAGCTTCTCTCAGGGTGACACTCAATCCACTTCCTGTTGCCTTCTGAACAAGATGTAGCCAGCACCATGTCTTCCTGCACATTGCCATGTTCCCTGTCATGACAATAATGGTCTGAAATTCTGAACTCTAAGCCACCACCTCAATTAAATGTTTTCTTTATAAGAGGTGCCGTGCTCATGGTGTCTCTTCCTAGCAATAGAAACCCTAAATAAGACAGAAGTTAGTACCAGGGACTGGGGATTGCTGTAATAGGCCTGACCTTATTTTTCATTGGAGAAATTTGAACTTGGATACTTTGGGATATGAAAGCAGTGGAATGTTTAAACACATGGCTTAATAGTCCATACTAGTAGGATCATGGAAGACAGAGTTTTTTGAACTAGTTTGTTTGTTTGTTTGTTTTTGCTTAGAGTTATTTGAACTGTTGGGGGCTCACCCAAGAGGTTTCAGAGGAGAAGAGTTTTAGTATTTTCCCTAGAGATCATTCTTGTGATTTGGTGAAGAAAGTGGCTACTTTTTGCCCTTGTCCAAAAAGTCTCCATAATGCTAAAGTGAAGAGTAAGTTGCATTGGCAGAAGAAATCTCAAAACAGCCTTGCATAGACTCTGTTGTGTATATATTAGTGGTAAATCTAATGAAGATTTATAATGAAATGAAGCAGGCTGATCAGAGTAAATGACAAAATGCAAATTTTAAGGAGTAAAAGAGCACCAGGAAGTGGATTGTAGCTAAATCCTACGTTCAAGGTGATGAACAGTTTAAGCAATGGAATAATGGGAGTGATAACCTTGAGACAAGATCCCACCCAGCTGTTTCCAATTTGTGAAAAGGAATTAAAGAAAAACTTAGATCCTGGCGTGGTGGGGCGCACCTTTAATGCCAGCACTGGGAAGGCAGAGGCTAGCAGATCTCTGAGTTTGAGGCCTGCCTGGTATACAAGGCAAGTTTACGGACAGCCAAGCTTAGGCAGTGAAGGACAGAAAGCTAAGGAAGATGTAAGTGAGGAGACCATGTGCCAGCCACAGCAAAACTTGGCAGTTTTGGCCACATGATTCTAGCTTTAGAGATAAAGATAGAAAAAACAGATTAATTTTCTTCATCTTTAAAAAAAATCCTCTATTAAAACACCAAGTTTACTTTGAATAAAATGAGCTACAATATAAAAAGCAATGACAATTCCTTATGTTTCTTGAACTACCTGTGGCTCTTGAAGAAATATGGATCCCTGGGTCCACCCCCAAAATTTTTCTAAGATCAAATCTCAGAGACTCTGGGAGCAAGATCAAGAAACCTGGATTTCTAACAATTTCCCATAACACTGAAAGGCATTAACCTGCATTAACACAGTCAACACAGTTCCTCATGCTGTGGTGACCCCCAGCCATTAAATTATTTTATTGCTACTTCATAACTGTAATTTTGCTTCTGTTAAGAATGGTAATGTAAATATCTGATATACAGGATATAAGATATGCAACCCCAAAAGGGTTGTGACCCACAGGCTGAGGACCACTGCCCTAAGGCTATGACCAATCATGGCTCTACAGGCAATCCTGTTTTGTAGCTCCCTTATTTTGTCAACACCAGTTTTCAAAAGTTTCTCTCTTGGGCTTAGAGAGATGGAACTACATTTGCAACTCTTATAGGAGGCCTGGTTTCTATTTCCAGCATTCACGTGATGGTCCACAATCATCACTAACTCCAGGCCCTTATTCTGGCCTCCAGGGGCAACAGTCATGTACATGGTAAACATTCATACATGCAGGCAAAATGCACACACCTAAAATAAGGTTAATAAATCTAATTTAAAAACTCAAAAAGAAACACATTTTCTCATAACCTAGTGGTTAAACTTTCTCACCTTTTTTTTCTGATAACCTGTGTGGTAGTTTGAATGTACTTGCCACCATAAGTTCATAGGGAGTGGCACTGTTAGCGATGTGACTTCATTAAAGTAGACATGGACTTGTTGGAAGAAGTGTGTCCTTATGGGGGTGGGCTGTGAGGTCCTGTATGTGTTCAAGCCATGCCCAGTGTCTCTGACCTCTTCCTATTGACTACAGGTCAAGATCCAGGACTATCAGCTCCTGCTCCAGTACCACGTCTGCCTGCACACATTTACGGTTCTAAGTACTGTCTGTTAAACTCTGGGAACTAGACAGCATTCTCCAGCTGTAGGAGTGATTGGCTTGGATGGCTCAGAGCAGAGCATGATGGGACAGGCCTTCCGAAGCCTTCTTCAGCATCATGGAGGCACCTGTCAGTGAGTGCTGGGCTCACTGTTGCTTAGCTAAAGAACATGCTGGGGAGCAGGGTGTGCTATGGCCCCACCTTTACATAATTACTAGAGATGACTGGCATTAGAGTCTCCCAGAATCTATCACAAATGGTTATATACTCTGTGAGAGCTCTTTACTCCATCCTATTAGGGTCTGGAAAGAGAACATTTTCCAAAGACATTTTCCTTTGGGTGGGGAGGGGGTTGTCATGTATTTGTTGGGAAGGAAACAAGTAATCAAATTTGAAGTGGAAATTTAATATTCTATTAAAACCAGACACAGTTACCATCTCCTCAAAGCACAGATGAGAATATAAGAAACATACCTTTGGCCCCTCGGGTCCTGGAAACCCCCTCTGTCCTTGATTTCCTTTGCTCCCTTTCTTTCCTTCATCGCCCTGACGGAATAATTACAAAGATATAGAGGCTGTGTTAGCACACAGTCTCACAGCATCCACATCAGAGCCAGGCTCTCAGCAAACAGTGGTTTTCAAGCGAGCCTGCTAGGCATGGCCTGGCCACCCAAGGTTTGCCAAAGCTCATCAGAAACCTGCCCAGGCTTTGTCATTCACTCAAAAGGATTTGATGTTTTTAAGCTCTGAATGGCAGAGAACTTTTGCTTGAATTCCTGAGTCTTTTGTACCATGAGTCTGTGCACAGATGGTCCTAATACATCCAATATTTTGGAAAAGAGATGGTTTTTATCCCGTGTCTCAATTTCCATGGTATTTCAGTCTAAAAACCCTGAAAGAAACATTCTTCATATCAAGGCCCTATTCTTCCCCACCGGGGAGACTAGTTCATTCTACATAAGAAGGCCAATAATTTTGTTGGTAAAAGGATAGTCAAGCAGTAACCTGGAGCAGAGATGGAAACTGCCTCCCATGGCTCCTCAGCATGGCTGAGCCTAGCAGTGTTCCCACAACCATAAGGAATTCTGGGACATTTCACAAAAGCTCACAGCGATAGAGCGCTCTCTTTCAATGAGGCTCTACTGTGGGGCATTACATCCAGATGTGGGTTCAGGTTAGTGAAGGATTTTCTCTTTGGGTTTGTGGCTGATGTCACTGACACATTGCTGGCACACACAATGGAGCACATTGCTGGTACACCCAGTGGAGCACATTGCTGGTACACCCAGTGGAGCACATTGCTGGTACACCCAGTGGAGCACATTGCTGGTACACCCAGCGGAACACATTGCTGGTACACCAGCAGAGCACACTGGTGACATTGCTAGTATGCCCAGTGGAGCACATTGCTGGTATGCCTGGTGGAGCCACAGTTTTCAAACAAATATCACCATCATCTGGAGGGCTTGAGGAACACAGATTTCTAGATCCCATGTCCAGAGAGTTTCTGATTTAGTTGATTTCCACAATGACCCAATAATTTGCACATCAAATATTCCCTAAGTAATGCAGACCCAGCTGATCTAGGGGCTACACCTTGGAAACCAATGACTCAGGTACTAACACATCAACAAAAGGATGCTCTGCTGAAAAAACAAGACCCTCCAACTGGATCCATAAGGATGCAACTAAGTCTGCAGAGCACACACTAAGGGCAGGGACACAGCTGATAAACGCATCCAGACAGCACCTGCTCCACCGTGGAGAGAAGGGCAGGACCACAGCTATTTAATTTCCTTCATCCTCCACCAAATTAAACCTCCAAACCTACTCAGATCAGAACACACGTGCACAGCCACATGTCAATGAAGCAGCAATGCTGCCAGGGGTGGCTTGGCTGCATCTTATGTTCCAGCAGTTATTTGTGCTGCATTCTCCTTGGTGATCGGTGCATTCAGTACCTTTGCCCCTGCATTGACGCCCATTCTCTCAGGTTTCCCACACTCAGTACTCATGTGTTCTTGCTGCTCTGGGGATTTCTCCAGCCACTTCATTACCTAAACTTCAGGTCTTTCTCGGAGACACCACCCTTCTGCATAGCCTCACTTCTGATTGCGGATAGGCCAGCATTTCTAAACAAATATTTTATGCGATGTTTTAGAAAGTGTTCCTGTCTCCTTGTTTGAAGAAAAAGTTGATAGGTTCAAGTGGTTGAAATTGTACAGATATATTTAAATTTCAGTTTCTCACCTTAAGGCTAAGGATTTTACTTTAGTTAATACTTTGACAAGGCTGATTAATTGGGATCTCAGTATTTTAATAGAATTATAAATAGAATACTAATATGTATGTATTGTGATTGAAAACTCTGCATAAAAGCTATAGGAATTCTGGCCCCTTAGAGATGGTATGTTATGCTGCTAAAAATCTAATCCTGTGGGTGAATTTATATCTTCTCATTTTGACATACAAAGATGTTGGGCAATGGTGGCGCATGCTATTATTCCCAGCACTTGGGAGGCAGAGGCAGGCAAATCTCTGAGTTTCAGGCCAGCCTGGCCTTCAGAGTTCTAGAACAGCCCACACAGAGAAACCCTGTCTCTAAACCAAACCAAAACAAGCAAATAACAACAGCAACAAAATCAGGTTATTCAAGTGGCATTTATAGAGGGAATAAAACAAAAGTGCCATGTTGTTTATTTGTGCTTTAGACTAGGAACCCAACCCATGGCCTTGCCTATGCTAAGTGCATTCTCTCACCAAGCTACAAACCCCATCCCCTAAATTGTTTTTTAATGAGGTGCTATGCCTCACTATTATATGAAAGCCTATAAATATTTTAATAAATTTTAGGTACTTTCAGACTCTAACAATGTATCTTGAGAATTCTTTTCCTTCCCACGCTTTCTTTGAATATCAGTCAACCGCTTGTTGAGAAAACAGGTGTTGAGTTCTTTTCTATGTTAGGTCTTAGGATGGATGTGGGAAAATAGAGACAGATAATATATACTTGCCTTCTTCCAAGACAGTATCCATAATTTTAAGCAAGATGTAAACCTGATTGACCTAGCCAGAATGAAAGCCATCTCGCTCCTAAATTGACTCTTTAGATGGGGACCAAACACAGACAGCTGCCTCCTGTGGAACTGTCATCTGCGTACCTTAGGACCTGGCTGTCCTTTTCCAGGCATTCCTTCTGGGCCTCTTGTTCCTGGAAGCCCAGCTTCTCCCTAAAAGAAAGGACACAAATGTCTCAGCTGGTTCTTGGAGGACAGAATGTAGAACCCACCCCCCAAACATGCCAGACCTTCATTATCATCTCAAAACTAGAAGTGGAAGCTTATCAAATCAGTAAATTAGCATTAAACTTCCTTTTAACCATAGCAGCTGAAATACCACAAAGAACTCCTGCCTCCCAATTTCCAAAACCCTAAGCTCAGTTTCACATTGAGTATGGTTTTTTCTTTTTTCTTTCAAGAAAGACCTTCCACCTCACCATCTGCTGGTTTTCAGTAGTTTTACTGAAAACCGAGTACTTCATTCAAATGTCAGCAGAAAATAGTTCAGTGCCCTTGCGACAGACTAATTTCCTAGTCTCTCTTTTAATTTACACACTCTCTCTTTTGCGGGAAGAAAAATGTTTTTGTTTGAGATTAAATTGTTGTGATTTTTAGAACTCTTAGAGAAAGCAGGAAGTGTCAAGGACAAAACACCAGTCAAAGCTAAGAGCCTGTATGGCACCAAGGTAACCACGGAAAGGGGTTCTTTCTGGGGTAAACGAGAAAGTTCGTACACACAGATGAAGTCTGCCCTGGGTAGATTAAGCCTAGGTCCCGGAGGACTGAGATGTTTCTTTGGTGCCATGGTTTTGACACTCTGATAATATAAAAACAATAAAATTACCTTCTTTCCAGAGGCTCCGTCTTCTCCTGGGACCCCAGGCTGTCCTGGGAGCCCCACTGCACCCGGCTCCCCCTAGTGGATAAACATATTTCAGTGAGATGTCCTTACTGTGACCCTCCATTGTGAGGTCTTTGGATTTATTTTACAATACTGAGAAAGCCTCTGAGGGAAGAAATGGGATTAGCAACTAAACTTCATAACTTTCGGCAAGTTACCTAATCTCTTTCCTTTCCTTATTTTGCCGTGGGCTGAATTGTGACATCCCCAAAGAGTGAGTTTAGTTGGAAATAGGATCTTTATAAATATAATCAAGTCAAGACGAAATTATTAAGGTGGCTGGAGTCATGATAGAAAATAAAATAAAATAAAAGGAGGATACTGTCCTGTGTAAACCAACGGAAAACTCTGAGACAGCTGGGGCAAAGAGTGCAGCCACAGGCCAAGGAATGCTGAGGATTGACAACCGTAGTGAAAGCCAGCAAGAGGCCAGGAAGGATATTCCCCTAGGGTTTGGTGAAAGCATGACTACAGATATCTTGATTTCAGACCTACATCCTCAGAATTACAGATTTCTGGTTTCCCAGGGTACTCAGCAGTGGCATTGGCATGCTGGCTCTCTATAACCGCTGCAAAAGATACCCAGGAAATGTGGCTCTTCTGTCCAGGTGATTCATGATTAGCAACAACGCCTTTAAATCATTCACTAAAACATAAATACTGCTCTCAAATGGTATAGAAGTGTTCTCACTGCAAAATATGTTGAACTAATTTAAAGTCAACTAACCTGAAAAAGCTAGTGAGGGGGAAAACCACAGTAAACCTAAATTGACTAGAAATATATGATAAAAATGAGAAACAGCACAAACTTGAAAACAAAGGGAACTCATCCATAGAATTAAAAGGTGATATTGCTAAAACTAGTAACAAATGAGCAGCAGGAGTGTAGTGATAGGGGAGCTCGCCTGTTTTTCATCCAGCCCAGCTCCCACACAGCTAGCTTATACCCCGAAATAA